>JAKSZP010006695.1:0-182993 GCA_022478985.1 Massospora cicadina
ACACCTTATCTTTGTTCATTTGATTTATGTAGTTGGTTTAGCTGAGTTGCTGATTGTGGGTTGTGGAATACACAGACTAGATAACAAATGGGTTAATATGTGTAATAGATGCTTAAGAAAACTTCAGTGTGTGGTCCTTAGATTACTCAGTGTTACAGAGAGTAGCTCTGGAAGTACTGTTGGTCCTCTGAAAAACTATTATGGGCACTCTGTCACGCTTCAATGATAACAATGTACATTAAACTCCTAAAAAAGACACAACAGGGTCATGGTAAACCTCTTCCATGAGAAGTTCAATCTTCACATGGTGTCTTCTTTGCAAGTGCCTCCTACAAGCAGACTTCAATACAGGATATTGGCGATGCTACTCTTAAGCTAACCTCAAACTGGTTACTAGATCCCTTTACTTGAACTAAAAAATGAAGCAAAACCAAGTCAAACTTAAGATTCAGTGTTGTAGAGTAGATTTAAAGAAAAATGAATTATTTTTAAACTTCTAGCATGAATTAAGGAATGAATTGAAGATAAGGAAACATGGGTAATAGTATAATTTTAGTAATAATAAACTTCACATAAAGCGCTTATTCATCTCTGCTTTCTTCACTGAATTATTTGTTTAGCTCCCTGATGTGGGAGCATTTTTTGCAAAGGATTTAGCCTAACCAGGATGTACACTTTATACCTACTCAATTTCATTTCCTGGTCAGGTGTGGAGTTATCATTAGTTACTAGATATTTGATGTCTCTTTTATACATTTAAAATTGGGGTACAGTTGGTGGCGCCTTTTTGAGGCGTATAAACTTTGGGCTTTATTTGCTATTGAAATTTAATGTTCACCCAAATTGGGGACTTCAGATTGTTCAAAGGTGTTTGGACAGGAATTCACTATGGGTTGAGTATCTGTCAGTAGGATGTTATTGGCAACATTGAGCTGAGTTATACCACCATCAATGGATATTAAAAAATTTGGTCACCCTAAAGTATAAAGAACCTTTCTAACTTTTGGAAGTATTTTTCAGGCCATAGGGAAGCAACTCCAACTTGTATCCATGGTTAGTCGGGGCCCCAAAGCCCCCAGCGAGCTAATAGGCCATTAAGGCCTCTGGTAAGCTAAAAAGGAAAAGAGATTATGAGTAATGGTATTGTTATTAAAATGATCTTTGAGGTATTTATAGGACCTCAATGGATTGGGAAAGAAATTCTTGGCATTGATTGACAAATATGATTGTAATAAATAATACAAGGGGAATGGAATCATCTTCAGCACTAGTCGCTGGTGATCTCAAAAGGGTAACTGATTGGGTCAGCATCAGATGATAATTCCCCATGGCCCAATTGATGTTTTAACATCCTCAGCATTTAGTTGCTGGTGTCAAATATAGCTTATCTAATTATTAATAATTTATTGTGGTTGATCCCCAGTACTCAGATTGGTCTTACCCCAAGATGATGAGGTAAGACCAATCTGGCATCCACCCGTAGGCAGATTGCATCCCATAGTTTGGGCTTCCCTCAATTAAGGAAGAATCCTGACAGTATTGATTAGATCTGCTAAGCTGGTTGCACAGGTTTAACACCACTGAGCAATGGACATATGATATGAAGATTGCCAATCCTTGGTAAATAATAATAATATATACAGATATGAAGCTATTTCTCCAACAGACACTGCTTTATTATATATAAAACATCAGACTACTTCCACTAACTTTCTCCCTTCTTCCTACTAAAGAACCTCCCTCCTTCAGTTTTTGTGTTCAGTTTTTAATCTTCAAGCCTCTCAGTTGATTTTGACCCATAAGCTTAGTAACTCTCTATTCACTACAATTTTAGAGGTTTCATCCCATTAATGAGGCATTGGTGGAATTCCCTCAATTCACCAAACTATCATCACTTCAATTGTTTCTCTTCACATCGACATAATCTACTGCCAAAATCTTAAATCTCACCTTAACTCTTACAATATGATCCGCCAGATATATGGCTTATCGTCCATTCATACCAATTTCTTGACATTACCCTCCCTTGACTGGATGATAAGCTCCTATTACTTATATGCCCAAAGGAACTTTGCGTGTACTCAGTTGATAATCTGATCACCAGTGGGTTCTTTAATGGTGTAGGCATCAATAACAGTCTTTATGATTATCTCAAACGGTCTGGTCCAGATGTTAGCAAGCTTGTTCTTCCTTCCAAATCCATGTTAGTCATGGAACAAGACATGGTCTCCTATAGAGAACTGTGGGAGTCTGCTACGTCTACTTTGGTCAGCCACCTGATCACACATCTTCTTAGCTAAACTGGTAGAATAGGCTTTAGTTTGGAGTTTTTACTAGCTTTTCTATTAAGTTAATCATATAACACTGCGGTTCTACTCCGCCAGTATCCTTCACATAGTAGTAAAGTAAAGCGGGAAAAGCTGGATGTAACATAAAGCAATTGGAAAGGACTCTTGCCTGTTGATGAGTGGTAGCTGATAATATAAGCAAAGATGGCGGTGGATAGGAGGGTACTCCAATAAGAGGGGCGATCCTTTACAAGCTTGCAGAAAATGTTTAACAATTTTCTGTTAACTCATTCAACCATTCCATTAGATTCAGGGTGATAGGGTATAGTCAAGACCCCATGGATTGCTATTATCTCGTTCAACTTGGGCAGGACATGGGATGTAAATTGGTTCCATTGTCTGTAAGGATAAATTGTGGACAGCCATGTTGCTGTATGGCACACTTCATGATAAACTTGGCGGCGGTGACAGCCTCTAGATAATTGATTGCTCTTGCTTCCACTCATTTTTTCAAGTGATCAATGGCTACTAGTATATACTTAGAATGGTTTGCGCCAGTCAGTAGAGGCCCCACCACGCCAAGGGAAACAGTATGCCATGCAAATTGAGGCTTAACCAGCTGAGAGGTAGTTTTTTTGTGGAAAGGTTTCTCCACTTGACACTGGTGACAACAAGCAACCGTCTCAATCACGTTGTAATGAAAGCTCTCCAAAAGGTAGTGGGATCACAATAACTCCAACTTTTTTTGCAACCCTCCATGACCTACCGCCTTATGAGCATCCACAATAATTTATGTCCTAGCGGATGGTTTTGGGAAACTCAAAATCGTTTCTCCAAACTTTCTTGTATAATTCCCCATTGTGCAAAAAAGTGTTGCATCAAAGCCCATCTAGCGCCTTGATCACATGCGGCGGGTCATCATGATATTTTCTCACAATCATCTTCTTATATATGATGTCACCCAAATCTGATTAATGGTGACCATTAGTAAACGTGAGGGAAAGTCCACATTCTGATGTTTCCTCCTGGCTGGGGTACTATCACAAATTAATATTCTTGGAGCTTCAAGGCCCATTGCTTGAGCCATCCTTCAGGTTCCCAAAGATTCTGCAGCCAACGCAAGTATGCATGGTCTGTTACCACTATGAATTTCACCTTGTGGAGGTGTACCCAAAACTGTTTATACATATATATTACCACTAAGCACTCCCACTCAGTCATGGTGTAATTATGTTCATGACAATTCAAGCTTTACCTACAAAATGTGACAGGATGCTCTACCTATCATCATCCTTTTGGGATAATACTTCCCCTATGGCGGAAAGGGAAGCATCCATTTGTACAATAAATCCCTTATCAAAATTAGGGTATTGCAAAATGGGCGCGCTAGCAAATGCGGTCCACAAGACATTGAAAGCATTTTAACATTGTTCAGTCAAGTCAAAGGTGGAATTTTTCTCTTTAATAACTCAAAGAGCGGTGCCCCAATACAGCTGAAGTTAGGAATAAACCACCGGCAATACCTGACCATCCCCAAAAACAACTGGATATCTCATTTATTGCCAGGCTGAGTCATCTTACATATAGCTATCAGCTTCGTCAGTTGAAGTTTATGCCCTTTTGAGTTTAACATAAATCCAAGGTATTTGAACCGTTACTTGAAAAAAATTACACTTTTGAGGCTTGATCTTGATGTTAGTGTCAGCAAGTTGGCAGAACACTTTTTTCTAAGTAGTCAGGATGCTCTGTAACCATATAAGAACACGTTGATATTGTCAAGGTAGACTAGAACGCAGAACAGCTTCAGGTCACCCAAGATCATGTCCATAGCATGCTGGAACGTATCTGGGGCGTTACATAGCCCTTGGGTATATGCGTGAGTTGGAACAACCCCTTTAGGGTGATTATAGCGCATTTCTCCTGTTCTGCCGCATGCAAATCAATCTTTCAGTACCCCAATATCAAGTCCATGGCAGAGAAGTAGTTAGCGCCTCCCAGCCGATTTAAAGCGTTACCAATCCATGGGAGAGGATAGAATCCTTTGTGACGCAATTAAGCTATCAGTAGTCAATGACCACCCAGTTTGTGCCATCTTTTTTCTTAACAATTAGCACCAGTGATGCCCATGGACTCTTGGATGGCTCTAACATCCCCCGATTAATCAATTTGTCTACTAACTTAGAGACAACTTCTTCTGCAGCCTATAATCACTGAATAGGCTATGACCAAATGGGGGGTGATCACCCATATCTACCCAATGCATGACTCCACGAGCACATACCAAATCATGGTTAGTGAATGCAAAAAAACCATGGTGTTTTTAAACAGGGCCATCACCTTATCCTTCTGTTCCTCTGACAGCCCAGTCAGAGCTTCCCACGGAGCCACTGTAATTATGCCAAGTGAAGTTTGTACAAGTAGGCTAAGGTCCTCCACTGACCCAAAATCATGAATATAAAGAACCTCATCAATAGGAGTCAAGTGTAAATAAACCACTTGGTGTTTTTGGAGCGTCATAGAGACCTCCTTCTGTAGGTTTGCTATCAGTACTTTCACTTCTCCATGCCCTGGTAACAGTAATCCATGAGCCACTTGGGGCTCAAGTCGCGATTTCTGATAGGGCCCCAGAATCTCACTGTATAGACCTTCCAAGATATCTATTTTGAGCTTCATCACTACTAATATGACTTGATTCCCCAAAGGTATACTGATGTCGTTTGCAGCTCATAACAGAATGCCAATGTATTCATAAATCTGGTTAGGCAGAGCTCTGGTCCTTTGCTTCATCTGCCAATATTGAACAGGAATCACCCCATCACTATATGCAAGATTAAATTGACTGGAACAGAATGGGTCCTGTGGGACTCCGCTGGAGGTAAAATAGATGGGGATCTGTTGTCCCAGGATACTAATTACTTCTTCTACAATATTGACCACTGCTCAGATTCTCCGCATACATGCAGCTCCAGTCAACATTTCACAATTATCATTTGGCAGAACTACCGCTGGAGCGGAAGCCCTGACCAAACCAAACCTCAGAGGTAACGTTCTGTGAGCGCCCTCTGACACAAGGCTCTGTACCCCCACAGTCTCATATACTACTTGATGTTCCACATCAGGCTTCAGCAAAAGCTTAGTCATGAGGTTGGCGAATATTATATTAACTGAAACGCCAGTATATATAATAACTCAGATTTTTGTGTTTTGAACAAAAATATCACAGTATGTACACTCCAAATAAGAACCACTGGTGTTTATTACATGAACATCCAAGGGCTTTTTAGTTATCAAGATTATTTGTAATACAGGTGCTGATGTGAGGATAATCTTTTAAAATTCTTTCTACTGGAATTGCAACAATTACTCCTACTAGGGAGGCAACATCCATTGAGGGTCTGACTTTGCCTGTGCCATTTTACTCAAGGATTTGCCAGGCGTATGGCTTTTGCATATCCCAGTGGAACTCTGGGTCTGTAGGTTCATGGTCTCTCTTTTGGGTTGAGGCTGAGATATTGTGGAAAATTTGTTGATATAATAAGTCATTGGGGAAAAAGCTGGTACTGGTGCAAAGTGACTTGTGGGAGAGACCAGGGACAAATAAAATTTGTATTAACGGAGGTAGAGCGTCCCATCTCTACTCAGCTCAAACTTTTCCCTGTTTGATTAGGGAGGGCGGTACCGCATGAACATGCTGGTTGCTAGGGCAGTTAGCCACATATTAGCCTCTTTGGCCACAAAACAAGCATTCACAAACATTTTTCACCTCTGTATCACACCCAAAGTTCCAGGTCAGAAGTTAAGAAGGAATTTTAATTCAGCCAGGGATGAGCCAGTTGTTCATAAGAAGGGAGGAAAGGACCCACTGACATATTAAGTGGTTGAGTATTACTCAACGGATATACCCAGCCCTTTTGTGAATCAATTCCTGATGGGGAGGTGGCAGCAGTTGCAGGGGCTTTCTGTTCCACGTTGGGAGCACTAAATGTGACAGAGAGACAACGTAAAAATTACCAATTATAAAAGCTCCACGTCTTCTTGAAGAATGTGGGCCATAGCATTATACAGCTCTCAATATGGCTTAACAGCCGCCATCATCTATATACCCACGTCCTTGTTGGTTAAGATGTTTGCTCCTACTAACACATGAGCTTAAGCTGTGAACCACTCCGCTAACTCCACCAGGACTCGTTCTTTTGAAACTGTATTGTCAGTAATTTGGCCTTGCGCTGCACCATCTTCGCTACATCCCCAAAAAGATGGAGCACAGTCTCCTTTACTTCTTGATATGTTACAATACTATTATTAAGGTAATGTATGCCCTGTTAAGTGATCTCCACATCCAGAGCAGATAACGACAATTTAGCTTTATGCTGGTCTGATACTTCTTCCATGGCGAATTTGAACCATTTGAAATATTTGTACATGTTCCCATCTCAACTAAAAGGCAGCAACTTCTTGATCCATACAAAATCACCCAGTTCCATGCTTCAGGCTTAGGGAACAGACAGGATAGGTTCAGATTGGCTTAGGTAAGCATCCCCTTGTGGGCAAGAATAAGGTCGTGAGGATGGATGTAAATCCACCATAGTTGACTGAGAAGAGGTTGGATTGCTGGGAGGGACTGCCGCAACCACCAGGGGTACTCACTGGCTAACTCATAGTATTCTTCACTAGAATCACTGCTGACTTCGCCCTTCCTTCCCTCGCCAGTCTATTCAGTGAAAAGTTTGCCTATTATATGATCCGCTTTAACCAAATAGCACTGAAACCACCTGTCTCTTGCCACCTTCCTAAGCTCCTCAAATTCTTTCTGTAATTTGCGGTGGAATTATCACTCTGTGTCAAGTTTATGCTCCAATTCCTGAAGCTGTACAAGAGCATCATACACCATGCCCTACATTATTGCGTTCTGCCATCCAGTGTCATGCACTTGTTCTTGCTTCACCTCTTGATTGATTAAAGCAACTCATTCCTGCACCAACCCTCAGAAGACCGTCAAATGTTGTCCAAGAGCACTATCTGCATACTCCACCATCTTAATGAACGTAAGAGTAATGGATAGGCCCTGAGCTGCCTGGATGGAACTCTCTAACTGATTAATATGACCTAGCAATTGGCTTTATTCTGAGGTTGCCAAAAAAGCTGGTCAAATGGTCGGCAGCCCACTGATTACTCCACTCAGCTTAAAGTTAGCTAAATTTGATTGCCACTGCATTGGCATGATCCGTCATCTGTCGCTCTAACAGGGTAGCCCAGTCCCTCATCTGAGCCACCACTATGTTGATTCATTCTACCCATTCATACATTTCCACCATAAAGCACTCAGTGTTACTACCCAGCATTGTGACATCCTGTACCCATTCACTCAAAAGCCCATGCCAATCTAATGATTCTCCTATTACTTAGAGCATCTCATGATTCAAGTTTGGGACTAATTCATCTAAGCGGTGGCAGATGTCCATGATGTAACTGTCTTTGTGCACTAGTGCCCCCTGAATTTCTGAGAAATAGTGGCTGAGGCATTCAAGCAAGAAGCGAGTGTCATTTATGTTGCACTTGTATAAAGCGCATGACATTGCCAATATCAATCTTATGTCAGACCAACATACATAGTTGGCAGATCATTGGCTGAACGTACACAACCAGGTATTCCCTAACTCTATTGGATCTGAGCTGGCAAGACAACCCCATTATGGTAGCATAGAGGTAAGACATAAAATTTATAATGGGCTTCTTGGTCACGTTGATTATAAAACAGACATAGGGCATGTTCACTCACATTTTCTTCATAGAGGCGGTAACCTTGCAAGAGCCATTCCATGATACCCCGCAGTTGATGAGGGGTTATATTAGTGGATCTTTCCAGTTGGTCTGACTCTAATGTAGGACGAGTTGCTAACTGAAGTTCCATCCTGGTTTCCTTGTCTCCTGGTTAAGTCACGATAAATAGTGCAGTTTCTCGTTAGATGTCTCCATTGGCTCCCCAAGGTATTGGTTGTGAAACTTTATCAAATTTTTAAATAGATTTTGGGGCTCGTCATGATACCCTAGTTGCTGTTGTACTACAGTTGACCAGTGGCCTCCTGTAGTGAGCACCACTGTTAACTTTTGGCGGTATTGATTTGATCCACTAAGCTGGTTACACAGGTTTGACACCACTGAGCAACGGACAGATGATATGAATATCGCCAATCCTTGATAGATAATAATAATATACAACTATGAAGCTATCGTCGCAACAGACAATACTTTATTATATAAAACAGCAGACTACTTCCACTAACTTTCTCCCTTCTACCTACTCAAGAACCTCCCTCCTTCCATTCTTGTGTTCAGTTTATAATCTTCAATACTCTCAGTCAATCTTGACCCATAAACTTAGTAACTTTCTATTCACTACAATTTTAGGGGTTTTATCCTATCATTAAGACTATGGAAGATTCCCTTGATTCGCCAAACTATTATCACTTTGATTAATTCTCTTCACATTGACATAATCTACCACCCAAATATCAAAGCTCACCTCAACTCAAAAATACAATCTGCTGGATACATGGCATATTGTCCAGTCCTACCAATTTATTGACAGGCCTGATGGTTGCTGTTACCAACAATTAAATTGTTGTGGCCAAGAGGTATAAAAGGGCCTTGGACATTCTAAAAAAACTATTTTGGCTGTTGCAGACTATAAAGGGGTTTGAATGCTTCCATTTGCAACTTACAATCTTCACTAAACTTGGTTCTGATGTCTGTTAAGTATAACAAAATTCCTTCTTTAGGGCGAGGAATTATTATATAAATGTCATGGAAATGGCAGAAGAAGTTTAGACCGGCCTGCCAGTTGGGATGCGTGAGCATCCAAAAAGCAAGCCAGAATGCCAGAGGCATTGTCGACCATACAACTTGATATGGAGCTGGGAAATTGGATACCACAAAATGGTGGCGGAATGTCAGGGTTAGGAGTATCCCAACGGCAAACCACACTGAATAGACTTCAGACCCAGGGGCTCTGGTAACAGGGGTGGAAACTACTGGATAAGTTTCTGCGAGATTCTTGGTTGTTAAAACCATTTCATTGGGGGTGGTGGAGAGGCGCATTTTCTCTTGTAGTTGGTGGACATAGGGCCATAAGATCCCTGTATATTGCTGCTGGAAGGTCATGAGAACAGGGTTATAGAGCCAAAAATTTCGGATTTGTTGAATCCAATTGGCAATGGAGGGAACCATGGTAACCAAGAGAATTAGTAAGGCCCACCCAGAATGTGGAGTGGCGGACCACCAGGGAAATGCCATATAGAATGCGGTCAAAAGAAAGGAGATAAAAATTTGGGGCTTTAATAAAATTTTTATTTGGGAAATAAAGTAAGAAAATTGACCAACAATCTTCTCAGTGCCTTGCAAGTGATTAAATAGTGGTTGATTGGGTAGTAATAAAGCATGATCGAGATCCACAAATTTGGCTTAACTGGTGAATTGGTTGATAGTGGGGGGGTTTATTCTTTGGGAACTGACATCACAAAATTTGGTGGTGGGCTGAGCCTCTGTTGGTTCAACCTCAAACGTCTGGACCAGGGGTCAATTACATTTCCGATGGTTAGCATGACAGCATTTAACCTGAGTGACAGGAATCCCCCAAGGCCATCCCATATAGAGATGGGACCATTTGGTTGGGAACGGGTTCAGGACAGCCAACCCGCCTGCACTTGGTTACCTAACCATTCATTTGGTCAATAGTATCCCATTGGGCACAACGCCTGAATTACTATTAGAGGACTTCAAACTCTTGTTGATGGCGCCCAATATATGCTCTACTAATTTAGGGGTTGAATTGGAACTGTCAGGTGATCTGGCTGATATCTCATTCTTCATACTTTTACAGCCATTCAAATTTTGGCCATCAGCCTGATTGCCGCCCAAATTAGGTCTGACTGACTTCAGTTTGATGATCTCAGCACAGATTTCACTAATTCCCCGCAACAGTTCTGCCAAGGTGAGTGAGGGAATTGAGGGGTGGGATCCAAAGCAGACGGGCTGTCACCCATCGCTCATCAACTATGTGGGTGAGATCGCCCTGGGTGATGAGGGGTACTGCCATTCTCTTTGGTGTTTTTTATCTGGGAATGGAAAGATAGCTCGATCAAGAGCCAAAGGACACTCCCCAAGACTTACATTACCCTTTCCTTTTTCCAGAGGGATGGCCCCCCACCAGGAAACTGCACCAGAGCCATGTTCTTATGCGCTTTGGGTAACTTGATAGCCATAATCATCGTGGCCTTCTGAAGTGGGCAGGGAGCCTCGGGTGGGATGTGTGGAAAGCGTCAACCAGGTCCATACAATTTGCGCAATCGCGCGCCTTGACCCAACTTTTTTCATAAGCTGGATATCCTTTCCAGGTCACAAGATATTGAACTGATTGTCGCGACTTCCAAGATGCTAGGATGGCCTCCACTTTGGCTTCCTCCTCATTATTGATGATGATTAGTTCTGGGACCATGGGAATTACACCCTTAAAGGGCGACAGCTGGGATACATGGAAAACTGGGTGTTGCTTCCAATGTGCAAGAAGCTTCAACCGGAATGCCCCATTACCCTATAACTCCTCCACTAAGTGGGGACCTGAACGCTTGCTGGCGAATTTGTGGGAAGGGGTTTGGATTTGCAAATGGCGAGTATCAAGCACGATTTAAGAACCCACCATAAAGTTATGACCTGGAAGGCGCTTGCAATCCGCGAATTGCTTTATAGTCATTGATGGCTTTAGTGAGGTGTTCCCACACTAAAGCTTGGGTTGATCAAATATGGGCATCATGATCCGCGGCAGCTTGCATTTCTGGTCACAAGCATGCTCCAACTGAGAATTATGGGTTATAACC
Source organism: Massospora cicadina (assembly GCA_022478985.1). Lineage (NCBI taxonomy): Eukaryota > Fungi > Entomophthoromycota > Entomophthoromycetes > Entomophthorales > Entomophthoraceae > Massospora > Massospora cicadina. The sequence continues at coordinate 11,162 of JAKSZP010006695.1, forward strand.
CAACGTTGCTTCATATGGTGAAAAACCCGTGGAAGTGTGAGTCCCATTATTGTATGCGAATTGGGCAAGAGGCAGGTCATCAGCCCAGGTATCCTGCGCTGCTACAGCATAACAACGCAGGTAATGTTTATGAATTTGGTTAACCCGCTTTATATGGCTGTTGGACTGGGGGTGATACGCCATGGATTGACAGGAGGTTATCTTAAGGATCAACAAGAGTTCACTCCAAAAATGGGCGGTAAACTGAGTACCCCTGTCACTAACAATTCCTGGGGAAGACCGAACATCAAAACACATTTCGAATGAAAAGATGCGCCATTTCTTCTGATGTAATTGCAGAAGTACAAGAAATTAACAAGGAAAATTTGGTAAAGCGATCTACCACTACCATTACCGCTGTGAAACCATTAGAGCAGGGGAGGTTGACAATGAAATCTATGGACACTGAGGTCCATGGACCTTCCACCTGTTGTAAAGGGTGCAGAAGATCATTTTTTCTGGAATGGTCTGACTTGGCCCTATCACAAATAACACAATCGGCGATCCAAGCTGGAACCTCTTTGGTCAGTCCTGCCCAATTAAAGGTTCGCTTGATCAAGTTGATGCATTTCTTGTTGCTGGGGTGTCTGACTGTGGGGGGATCATGGTGTGCATGGATTACGTTCAGGCGGAAGGAGGGGGGAACCCAAACACAAAAATGAAAGTAAATGAGACCTTCTTCTAAAGAATACAGGGAGTGTTTGGAACTTGAGTGAGTCAAGTGTTCAATCAACTCTACGCCCTCAGGGCATGCCGTTTGACTGGCCAACACTTGGGCCAATAATGGATTGTCAGGCGACAACATGGCAGAGGAAACAACAGAGGGAGCAATCAACAGAATTTGAGTGGCAGGAATCATGGTAATGAGATCCTCTTCCTCAGGTTCCGAGGGACAGTGAGTGGGACTATGGCTTAGGAAATTGGGAAGGACAATTAGCGCACCTTTGACAAATTCATATTTGAGGTTAAAACTGCACAGGTCCTGATAGGTTTAGGCTTGCCAGTATGCCAGTTTTTGAGGTTTGTGAAAGTACAAGAGAGCTTGGTGATCTGTGTGAACCATTAACTCATGATGAGCACCCTGCAACAGGTACTGCTAATGAGTTAATGCCCATGCAACAGCAGCCAGTTCCTTGTCATAAATGGCCCAAGACTGCTCTGTAGCAGTGAATATTTGGGAGAAATATTTGACCAGATGTTTGAGACCATCGTGGTCCTGAAGCAGCACCGCGCCCACAGCTACTGATGAAGCATCACATGTGACAATATATGGTTTGGTAGGATTGGCATGTTTCAAAATGGGAGGAGACACAGATACTTCCTTAATCAATCCAAACGCCTGCTGGCATTCAGGGGTCCAACAAAATGGTACATTTTTCTGTGAGGGGATGGAGCAGGGCGTCCAACTGGGAAAGTGCGGGGGAAAATTTCTTTAAGAAAATGATAGTACCCAAGAAACTTCAGAGCTGCTTTTGTGTAGTTGAGGTTGGCCATTCTTGGATTGCATCTAATTTGTTGGGGGGGATGGCGACACCTTCTTTAAGTACCAAGTTTCTGAGAAATGTAACCTCTTCCTTGTAAAACTCGCACTTGGAAGCTTTGAGGAACAGGCCTGCTTTATGCAAAGCAGCCACCACTGCTTCTAAATCAATAGCGTGTTGTTCAGGAGTTGGGGAATGGACTAGGATATCATCAATATAAGCAATAGCGCAGGAGAACCGGAGATCCCCTAATGCATTGTTGATCATTCATTGAAAAGTAGCGGGAGCATTTTTTCAGCCCAAAGGGCATTATGCGAAATTGAAAAATGCCTCGCCTTGTTTGGATTGCGGTCAGCCATTCTTGTTCTTCCATCACTCAAATCTGATTGAAAGCGTTCACCAGATTCAATTTTGAAAACCATGGGATTTGGCAATTGCCTGACTAATTGTCTATTCTAAGGGCAATGAGTAGGGATCTGTAACTGATATTTTGTTCAGGTGACCATAATCTATGCAAGGACAGAGTGATCTATCCAATTTTCTTGCAAATACAATAGGAGAGGCGATGGGAGAGATTTCTTTGAACAACCAGCCTTTTTTTAACATATCGTCCAACTAGGTATTGAGTGCAGCCTCTTCCTCCGCTGTATGAGGATACAGCGGGCAGTTGATGTTCACCAATTCCACGGTTGTTCAAAATCCACAATTGTATCTGGAAATGTTTTGGCAGATGGTCCACTTTTTCCATATCAAAAATTCCCGGTATTGCAATAAGCTTTCAGGAAAATTGGCCAGTATGCCCGCGGAGGTAACTAATGTAGTGATAAAGCTGGTTCATTGTATTTTTTTGGGTGTCGATAAAAGGGAACTCTCCCTCTGAATCATCATTGGTAAACAAAAATGTATTAGACTCTAAGGGAATCTTCACATGTTGTCGACGCCACCATCCCACACCCAAGATCACCAGGAATACAGGTTTGGCATGGCCAAAAACTGATTGCAGAAGTTATATTGGTGGATTGAGAAGTGTAACGGATGGCGAATGACTTATGAAGACTGGTAAGCAGATGAGGCCACCATTACTGAGGCGCCCACATCCATTTCCAATTTTAATTATTGTGCCAACTCAACGCTCATGAAGTTCCCCGCCACTCCAGTATCCGCCAGAGCTTTGAAGGATACATGATGAGGACTGACACTGATTCTCATAGGGACAAGAAAATAAGCGGAATTCTGTTTATTTGGAGATTCAGCCAACTTGAGAATGACTGAAGAGATAGCGGGTATGTTAACCCAGGGTCAGGGTTTTTAGCTGGGGCGAAAATTGGGAGTACTAGTGTGGGAGAAATTGATTTTTCCGTCTGGGAATAACAGAGTCATTCATAGTTGACTCCAGAAGCGGCAATTCGGACTTGGGGGTTATGGAGGGGTTGGGATCCACTTCAACAGCTACTCTAGCGTCAGGCGCATCGTCTACATCTTTGTTAGGAAATCCTATCACAAAGTTTCCCTTCTGATATGGGGAAACGTGGCGAGGTAACGCTTTGATAGTAGTTGCGGTGGCACATATCTGATCCACTGATTTTTGAATGGTAGACCAGGCCACGTGGTGAGCGGAAACTGAATTCAAACTCGCTCTAAAACACTGCCTGAAGCATGTCAGTAGATAGGTCTAACGCGGAATCCAGCTCACAAAAGGTGGAAATCAGAGAAGCCAAACTAGGTGCTTTGGCCATGTTTAGGAGTAGTCTGAGTAAGTGATTTGATTGGGACACATGGGGTTTTAGGGCAGCTGATACAGCAGCCAGCAGGGGAATGGGGTCTTCTTTTTGTGGGGAAGAATGTATAAGGCTTCTCACCCAACAGCGGGCATCTCCATCTATGGTGTTCAACAACGCGAGACTTTGTTGGGCATGAGATATCACCGAAGCATTACTGAGTGCAATTGACGTCCTCATTTGTACTTTGGTGATAGCATCAAGAACATGATTGGCGATCTCTTGGGAGGGGATACTTGATCCTTTTCCTTGGTCAGAGAAAGTAAGAGAAGATGCAGTCTGCACTTCTTGGGTGGCTTTAAGAAAGTTTCCCAAAATAAAGTGGATGCTTCTCCTGAAGTCGGAAAGTGACCAAACAAACAATAAACAACACAAAACTGATTGCATGTTCATCCAGTAGAGGGTAACCACTGCAGCGCCCAATCTAAAAACCAAGGCGGAAATGGCTGAAAGTAATGGTTGGTCAATTATGTCATGGAAATGGCAGAAGAAGTTTAGACCGGCCTGCCAGTTGGGATGCATGAGCATCCAGAAAGCAAGCCAGAATGCCAGAGGCATTGCCGACTGTACAGCTTGATATGGAGCTGGGAAATTGGATGCCACGAAATGGTGGCGGAATGTCAGGGTTAGGAGTATCCCAATGGCAAACCACACTCCATGACTTCAGAACCAGGGGTTCTGGTAACAGGGGTGGAAACTACTGGGATAGTTTCTGCGAGATTCTTGGTTGTTAAAACCATTTCATCAGGGGTGGTAGAGAGGCGAATTTTCTATTGTAGTTGGTGGACATAGGGCCATAAGATCCCTGTATATTGCTGCCGGAAGGTTATGAGAACAGGGTTATAGAGACAAAAATTTCGGATTTGTTGGAATCAATTGGCAATGGAGGGAACCATGGTAACCAAGAGAATTAGTAAGGCCCACCCAGAATGTGGAGTGGTGGACCACCAGGGAAATGCCATATAGAATGTGGTCAAAAGGAAGGAGATAAAAATTTGGGGTTTTAGTAAAATTTTATTTGGGAAATAAAGTAAGAAAATCGACCAACAATCTTCTCAGTGCCTTGCAACTGATTAAGTAGTGGTCAATTGGGTAGTTATAAGGAATGGTTGAGATCCACAAATTTGGCCTAACTGGTAAATTGGTTGATAGTGGGGAGGTTTATTCTTTGGGAACTGACATTGCAAAATTTGGCGGTGGGCTGAGTCTCTGTTGGTTTGACCTCAAACGTCTGTACCAGGGGTCAATTACATTTCTGATGGTTAGCATGATGGCATTTGGTCCGACGAGCAATGGGAATCCCCAAGGCCATCCCATATAGGGATGGGACCATTTGGTTTGGAACGGGTTTGGGACGGCCAACCTGCCCATGCTCAATCATTTGACCATTCATTTAGTTGATAGTATCCCATCGGGCGCAATGCCCAAATTACTATCAGAGGACTTTGAACTCTCATCAATGGTGCCCAATGTTTGTTCTACTAATTTAGGGGTTTAATTGGAACTGTCAGGCGATTCAGCCAATATCTCATTCTTCATACTTTTACAGCTATTCAAATTTTGGCCATCAGCCCGATTGCCACCTGAATTAGGTCCAACTGACTTTAGTTTGATGATCTCAGCACAGATTTCACTAATTTCCCGCAGCAGTTCTGCCAAGGTGAGTGAGGTAATTAGGGGTGGAATCCAAAGCAGATGGGCTGTTACCCATTGCTCATCAACTATGTGGGTGAGATCGCCCTGGGTGATGAGGGGTACCACCATCCTCTTTGGTGTTTTTTATTTGGGAATGGAAAGATAGCTCGATTGAGAGCCAAAGGACACTCCCTGAGACTTACAATAAAGCGCTAGTGGAGAATCCATAGCACTTAATCTTAATACAAAACAGGAGGAAGGGTATAAGATGCTGTGCGTTTACTCTGTTGAACCCAATGTTGGTATTGTTCTCTCTAATGGAGTACTCATTTCCTTGTTTGGCTATTAAAGTTTCTGGTCCAGTACAGATGGCTTAAAACTTCTCTAGATGATCTACTCATACATGGTTGAATAAAACCTTCTCTTCTATTCCAATTTTAGTACTCTAGTTCTTCTTTGATTCTCTTGTCTAACTCTTTGGAATTGTTGCTTTAGTACTATTAGACGCTTTTAGTTTATTCTGATCAATATATCAAGCTAGTATTTGTTGATAGTTTATAGTGGTAAGTCCTTGCAGTCCGCATTGATAGCTAATACTAGTAGGGTATGCAAGTCTGATTCTCATTCATATAGCAACTTGAATAGAGACTTGTCTATCACTCAGTGATGGCAAGTTTTTAATCAGGCATCACAGAGGGTAATAGTTGGTCATAATTGACTTGTAGTTGATGGCTGTCTTCCTAAAGTATTCATCCTAAGGTTTTATTTGCGTGCTTGGCATTTCCATTTGATGATGCCATGTAGGGAGTAGTGAACTGATGTTCCATTCCCACTAGGTACATTAATATTTATATCTCATTAGAAATTAAGCTCTTGCCATTACCAGAAAGAGTAACTTGGGTGCTTTTATGCTTTATGATAACTTTACTGTATATAAAAACTTGCTGTTAGATCTCAGTGTATTTCTTCATTTCTGTGGCCTTAAATCATTTGTTATTATGGTCTATTGCTTTATTAACAATTTTGTTTCCACTTTAGGCCATAGTTAATGGTTCATTCACATCAATATATACAAGATAAAAGGATTTTATAATCGGGATTGTTTGGCGCTTAAATCTCTTCCCAAGCGTCCCAAAACTTTCACATAACACAAAAAATTCTAGTTCTTGATGCGCTTCATCAGATATTGACTACTAATAAACCTTTCCTTATGGTATGCTAAAAGTTTTGGAGTTGGCCATGCCCAGCATGATTGTAAGCTTCCATAATTATTTTCATGCAGTCAATAATTCAAACGTATGTGTACCATTTCCCATAGACATCTTTAAAAGTTTTCCTTCATTATGAAGGGTATCCTTGAAAAACTTCTTAAGGAAGTCTTTATCTCTTCAGTATTGTCCGCCAAGCTTTTTCAGGTAACCCATTAGGCTATACATTTAATCACTTTCATGTCCCTGAAGGTGAAACATAGGCAATATAGACAATTTGTCTGCATTCAGGTGTTTTCTTCCCACTCTATTAATGATTTCAAAATTATAACCTTATAGTTGTGCTTCCCACCTGGAAAGCACCCATTAGGATCCCATATTTTGTGGAGTCAGTGGAGCAACACATGATCTTTCAATTTAAATTTTACTCTGTATAAGTAAATAAAAGGTTGCTAAATGCGTGTATTACCACCAGTCATTCTTTCTTGGTAACTGTATAGTTCTTCTCTGTCTACATGAAGACCTTAAGTATTATTCAATATTTGGTTAATCCCATCTTCATTCAACTGATCATGTATTGCTATGAGACCAACATTGCTAGCATCTGTATATGAGTAAAACATTTTGTTGAAGTTCAGCTATGTCAGGATCTGGTGCTTTCATTAATCGTTATCTAAACTCTTCAAAGTCTGCTTCTGCTCTAGGCTTTACTTAAACTTCAATTCCTTTGTCAGGATGTAGGTTGATGGTGCACCCTAATCCGTAAAATGGGAGATAAACTGCCTGTAATATCACGCCATCCCTTAAAGACTTGTACATTGTGCATTCTTCTTGATTGTTCCATATCCATTGTCAGGCGACCAGGGGAAAATCACTGGCAGCACAAGAATCTGGTGTCAGGGCTTTAAAGTGCGTGGCACTGGATGAGACTTCAACCATTGGAGTAGAATAAGAACTTAAAAAAATAAGATAATTGATAGATGTTGTACTTTATTCAAAATAAATCAGTACTAGTTGTAATATTGTTAAACATAAGGGGATTCAGGATTAATGAGGGTTTGAAAAGAGTGGTTCTTAATGTTCAGGTAATTTAACCATCTCATTTTACCTGTAAGGCCAGTTGATCTTTTTGATCTCTTGGTATTATTTTCATAGCAACAGCTGAAGAAGATATTTGGATTATTTGAGGTAGACTTTGGTAGAGAATCAGGATAAGTTGAGTAAAGAGATTTCTGAAAGATTTGGTCAAAGGAAAGGTTTTCAGTTCTCATGGGACACTTTGATTTAGGAATTAGATTCCTGGAATCTTCAAATGCTAAGATTTTTTTGGATGAATTGGCCGATTCAGAAAGGCCTAGGTTATGCAAAGTTAACTGAAAATAAAAATATAATTTGGTAATTAATTCGGAGTAAATCAAGTAATATCCTGAAATTGAATTCTAAATTGCTGATATAGATTTTACCCATACTTTGGGACTTATGAGACCATTTGGGCATCTTGAAAATCAAGTCCCAAATATTAGTGCCTGTTTATATTCTCCCCAGGACAAGGCTTCCATCTTGCATAGGAAGAATCCTAACAGAGCCCCCTCAAGTTTTGTCCAAGGGGAGTAAGCCTTGGCTCCAGCCTCAATCTTGGTACATGTTTTTAATGCTGATCATGAAAATTAACTTGAAATCTTCAGGGAACAACTCATCTGAGCTGACAACCTTACTCCCAATTTTGGGAACAAATTTCAGTTCAGGTGAATGCTCAGTTGGCGGTGCCTTGCTGTTGGGGCATCTTTATGCCATCTCAAGATAAGTACTTGACTTCCAATATTGACAATTACTTCCTTGGTCTTAGATCACAGGTTACTCAAATTATTTTTTGATCCTTGTTTATCAAGAATGGTTCTATCCAAGGCTGAGAGTGCAACCAGGTAAGGTTGATAATACCTTTTGCCAATATCTGGCCAAATCTTCAGAGGGGAGCGATTGGTTTTTTGTGTAAAGATAAGTCCCAGGCAATTTGTCCAACTCTTTGGGTGTTGGTTCTCAGCTTATCCCCATCTGATTGGTTTGATAGTTCAGTCAACACTCATTGGCCAATCTGATTTTTCATTTGGCACTTTTGGGTTCTAAAAGTCAATGAGCTTCGTTTTCACTATCTTCTCTGAAGCAGAAGAGAGGGAAACATTATTGATATATGGAATTTGATTTTGGTCACATTAATAAATATTATTATAAGTATCAAAATTACACTTTTTTATTAAATGTCAAGCATTCTAATTGGGTTGATCCTTTCCTTTGGACTTGAGGACAGTCCTTAACTTAGATAACTTCTTTTTATAGGACCATTTTGGAGAAACTTTCATAAAGAGTTTTCTCATTCCAGGAAACGACTTAAATGACAGTAGTCACTCATAAGTATGATATATTCCCATAATTCTTTTCAGGCTTTGTCTCAATGTTTACTGCTACTTTTTTAGCACTAGTGGTGCACAACCCAAAAGGGGGAGCCGCCATGCATCAAAATTTCCTGCTGCTTATTACTTTCTCATAATAAACTTTATCCTTTCAAGCTTTTTTTTATTGAAATATTGGATTTTCTGCTCAATTACATCTTTTTCAAATTCGTTAGGCATATTTAAATAATAAAGTTTAAGCTTTAGCTGATCAGGCGTCTTGAGTTATACAAATTTTTAGTCTTCTGAGCCCATACTTATAGATTTTCTCAGCAAAGTTACTTCAAACAGATACTTAGACTTGTCCATTACAAAGTAAGTATACCAATAAAATCAGAGTTTAGAGTTCTTACAGTCAATTGCCTCTTTTTGTCCAGGTTTGAGGTTAAGTTCTCTTGGTGCGACTCAGAAGCTACATAACAATAAACACCATTTTTCCAGGAGGCCAGGGAAAATCACTGACAGCGCAAGAATCTGAGGGCAGGGTTTCAAAGTATGCGGCGCTGGATGAGACTTTGGCCATTGGAAAAGATTAAAAAACCTAAGTAAAAAATAAGATAATTAATAAATTCCACTAGAAAAGTACTTTATTCAAATTAAATCAGTACTATTTTATAGTACTGATGAAAACATAATGAGATTCAGGATTAATGTGAAATTTGCAAAGAGTGATTCTTGATTCTCAAGTGATTTAACCATCTCATTTCACCTGTAAGGTCAGTTGAGATTCTCGATCTCCTGGTATTATTTTTATAGCAACAGCTGATAAAGATATTGTGATTATTTGGGGTAGACCTTGGTATAGAATTTGGATCAAGTTGGGTAAAGATATTTCTTAAAAGGTGCGGCGGAAAGGGAAGGTTTTCAGTGCTCATGGGACACTTTGATCGAGGCAGAAAATTCCCAAGATCTCTGAATGCTAAGATTTTTTGAATGAATTGGCCAATTCAGAAAGGGTTGGGATTAGGCAAAGTAACTGAAAATAAAAATATAATAATTATTAACTGACTTATGAGTAATTCAAGTAATACCCTGAATTCAAATTCTAAATTTATTGATATAGATTTAATCTTAATTTGGTACTTATGGGACCCTTTGGGAATTTCAAAAATCAAATTCTGAGTGTTAGTGCCTGTTGATATCCTCCCCAGTACAAGGCTTCCATTTTTCATAGGGAGAATCCCAACATCCAATAATTCTTGGATTTAGCCTTCTTGTGGTTTGATTATTGAGTTTTAATTTAATGCCTAAAGAACTCTAATTGCTTTTTTAGAAAATGAAAACTTGCTTTATTTTATTTTCAGAATGAACTCTTATAATTTGTTGAAGCCTTCACATAGATGCTTGAGGAGATCTTGGAAGGTACACTAAACATGATATTATTGTACAGATAGATTAAAACACAAATATAGGCAAAGCTTTCCAAAGATTATATTTAAAGCTTGCTAAAACGTTATGAAGGAGTTGAAAGGCAAAAGTGGCATTCTCATAGGCTCAAAAAACCCTGACTATAGATTAGGGCACACTTCTCTTGACTTATCAGAGACAACAACATCTGCCAGGAGCCACTGGCCAGGTCCATTGCAGAGAACTACTTTAATCCTCCTAACTTTTGCAAAGCATTTATTCTAATAAAGCGGATATGAATTTCTTGATAACAATTTATCCCCAGTAGTAATCCATCACCACACAGTGTGTTCCATCCTTCTTTCTGACTATCAATAGCGGCTGAGCCCAAGTGCTTCTGTAGGGTCACAATAGGCCAGCTTCTGTAAGTTTATTAACTCTTAAGCAATGCTCTCTTCTTCTACTTTGGATCAGCATTATGGTTTATAATTGAATGGCTTAGTTGATTTGGATTAAATATGATGTACTTCTTATTTGCATATACTGTAATTTTTGTCCCCATACTGAAGTTGTCTTTAAGTTCATCAAGGAATTCATCCAATTGATTCTACTCCTTGTCTGTCACATCACCTTAACCTAGCTTTTCAAAACCACATATGTCAAGAAACTGATTTGATGGTGTTGCTACTCAATAATCTTGCTTAGCAACAAATTGTCCTTTTTATACTTATTTTGGCTGTTTTTGATGTTCACAAAGGTGATGGAAAATCACCCATGAAGCTTAGAAAAAGAATCAGGTAAGGCCTGTGGCTCTTGTTTTATGATCCCATCATAGCTGGACCTTCAAAAAAGTATTTGGGGTATCTTCATGATTATTGAAATTAGAAATCTTTTTCTGTTCACAAGGTCATATCTCTATAGTCTCACTAGTGCTTAGTATAAACCTTTTTCAGCGCTGACTGTGGCTGATAGTCACTTAACACCTTTCTACTTGATAGTATAATGTATGGGTTAAAGATTGGTCTGTTTTAACTAAACATATTCGTTTTTGCATATCTTAGCATTCTCTTCTTTAAATTCTAGGTGAATTTAATTGTTGAGTATTTTACTTTAGTTTCAGGGAGGTAAATGCAATTGAGTTTAGAAACATCCCTGGATTTGTTAAGACCAATGATTCAAAATGTAGAGGCTCTTGGCTTTTGAGATACCCATGAAAAGAAGTCCTAAATTATAAAGCTCAGAGCTTCTAAGATCATATATTCTAACTTCTCTTAAGGAGGTCAGGACTGGCTTCCAAGCTACAAATTCTAAGCTATACAATTTAAAGTATCAAAAATATGCAGTATACAAGATAATTAGAATTTTAACTACTTTATCAAATTAGTTTCATCAATAACTCTAGGGCGTGTAGATATCCTACAATAATAAGACTCTATGTTCCCTATGATTGAATCCTCCTAATTTAATTCAGATTGAAGGCCAAACAATCGCCCTCATTTCTCTCTGTCATTGTTATAGTGCTTTTGGGTCTAGTCACTGGAGATTGAGGGCCACCCTATTAGATTGGTCATAAAAAGGTTCTTAGATTAACCTCTCATGATGATTTCAAGTCAATCCCCATATTGACTTTAGCCAATGGCCTTGAGGACTACTAGATAATATGTAGGCCAACTCACTGGGAGTTGAGCCGTAAGAGCTTTGCTTGCTTCTTGTCTCAAACTCCAACAGTGGCCCCTCAATATTCTGTTGTAAGGGGATATAGGTTTGAAAACCCTACTATGAACTCAATTGACTGTATTACCATGGGTGGCATCAGCGATTGAGTACTCAGATTCTGATTTATGTATGAAATGATAAAATCTTGAGTATGAAACATCAATTTTTGGGCCAATCCCTTGGGAGGTGATGATAGAATAGTATAATATTCCCTATTTGAAAGATTGGAATAGCAGGCCTTCTGTCATTAAATTGATAAGTCTCATTGGATGACATAAAAGTAATCATTTAGTGACAATGGCTTGTCAGCAAATGATTTCACCTTCCAGAGCTCTCAAATCTATGCTGGCGTTATCAAGTTAGGAGGCATCTGTAGCTGATTTCCTTCTTCATGATAATTCACAGGTCACAATTGCTCTATCTAACTTTTAGCTTCCAAACCTGAAAAAAAAAACAGAAAAAGATCAGCAATAAAAACAATCCTTTATTTATAATAAGCAAATTAGATATATAGTCAAATCACTTCATTCAAGATGCAATAGTGCTCTCATGTTAAATATAATTATTATCATACATTTCTTTATAAAATCTGTTTTGTCAGAATAAAGTTTGAAGGAAATTCACAGGGTTAACTAAAAATGAAACCCAAGTAGGGTAAAATCTAATATCAGAGTGGATTATATTATGACCTTAATTCATAAGCTAGAAATCAATTCAATGGTTATACAACACTTCCTCTATTGACTTTATTTACAATTCAATATTTTATGGGATGATCACTCAGTTCATGGTACAGTTGGAGAAATTTGGCATAGACGCGATTATCTACCTCTCATCAATCAAGCTTCAAATAGTGTAGTTTTTGCAAGGACTTTCTCAAGTAAAACGTATGGTCCTTTCCATATTGTAGCCAATTCATGCATCCTACTAAATCCATAAATATTACAGCAAGTGACTTGATTGCCAAATGCAAAGCTCGCCACTTTGAATTGATGCAAGCCACATCCCTTTTTCTGATAAATTCTTCTAGTCTGGTTGGCCTCATAGGCTTCAGTCTGAATCTTGATTAGGGATTTCACCAGTTGGTCATAATACTTTGATGCTAAAGCTAATTATCATCAGTAATAATGGAATGTGATAAAGGTAGTAGCGCAGGTTATTGACCATACAAGAGATGAAAATTTGAATATTTGTATTGTTGTGGTAACTGATATTGTAAGTAAAAACAGTTGAGTCCACATATATAGCCCACTGAGATGGAGAATTGTTAGTGAACTTTTGAAGAGCGTATACTAAGGTAAAATTGACACGTTTGACAATCCCATTATTTTCAGGACAATAAGGGATGGTGGGAACTCTGCAGTTTCCATTATCTCATTCAGCTTAGGAATGACTCAAAAGGTAAAATTGGTTACATTGTCTGTGAGGATAACTTGTGAACAACCATGCCAGTGTATTAACTGCTCTATTGTAAATTTTGCAGTCACTATTGCTCTAAGGTCTCTTATGGCTTAATCTTTGACCCACTTAATAAAACGATTAAATGCTACTATAACTTATTAAAAGTTGAGAATGCTGGTGAGGAAGGGTCCTATGGTATCTATAGACACTGTGTGCTAGACCCAATTAGGCTTAACTAACTTTTGAGTAGTTGTAAGCTTTTATGATTGATGATCTTGAAATTAGTGATATTTATTAATACATCTTGAATATGAAAACTCAAGGATTTCAATATTTCCCCTGTTAGATCAACTTTAAGGCCAGTAAGCCTTCATGTAAATGGTGCGATGAGCTTGAATATTTATCACTGGACAAGCAGAAGGTGGGATGTATAGTCTTTGGTTTTGACCACAATTTTGTACAACTGTCTATCCCAGATTTTAGTGTCCTTCATGATCCATCCAAGGTGTTGTTAATAGCAGGCTTTTTGTCAGCATAATTCTTTGCTCTCATCTTTTTAAATAGTTGATCCGCAAAGGAGGATGGTACTGTTACAACTGGAAGCTGCAAAAGTCCATCAGCTATATGATGAGTCTGTCCTGAGTGATGTACTATTTCATAGTTGTAGGCCTGTAGCTTCAGTACCCACCATGATAGCTGACCTTTGGGCTCCTTAGAGCTATAATTATTACAAAAAGAATAATTTGGCTACAAAATTTTGACTTTTCCTTTGCTTATAAACTGAAAATTGTATACAGGCATATTTTACAGCTTAGCATTCTCACCCAATTACTAAGTAATTGAATTCATGATTGTCCAAAATCTGAATGCAGAAAGCTACTGAATGTTCCCTCTCTGTCATCCCCTGTCTGATAGAGTACAGAATTTTAGCCATGAGAGATCCATCAGATTCCTAGTATATAAAGTCTGGCCAAAGTTGGGATATCTCATAATGGGGCTTCATCCAAAGCTTTCCAGAGCTGGTTGAAGGAAACTTTTTATTCTTAGGACCAATGGAAGGTGATTCCTTCTCATAGTAGATATTATAAAAGATCAGCAAGTTGCTTAAATCCTGGTATAAAAAGGCAGTAATGCCACTTTTCCAAGGAATAATTTGATACCGCACTTATTTTCAGGATTTAAATGTAATTAATGGCCTTGAGTTTCTGAGGCCGTGGCCATATTCCTCAAGTGTCAATGATGTGCCCCAGATACTCCATCTGGGGTTTAATGAACTGCACTGACTTGGCTTAATTTTTAGCTAATCTCAGGATAACTTTAAAAGACCTCCTCCAGATGCACTATAAGTTAATCATCTTTGCAAACAAGTTTCTATTGTTGGAATTAACAAAAACACAACTAATTTTCAAACCTATTATGATAGCGTCCATCATCCATTTGAATGTGGCCAGTGAGTTTCACAATACTTGGGCATTTGAGTCAGTTATAACAATTCTTAAGAGGCTATAATAACACACTTTTCCTGGTCTTCAGGAGGCAGGTCAACCTTCCAGTATCCGCTGATGAATTCTAGGGCAGTAAAATATTTGACTCCTCCTAGTTGGTCCAGGGTGTCATCTATTCGAGGTAAAGGATAAGAATCCTTTTTAAACATATTATTCAAACGTTGGTAATCAATAACAAATTTATTAGAGACATATTTTTTCTTAACTATGAGCACCAGACTGGCGTATGGGTGCGCAAGGGTACAACCATCCCTAATGTATAAGCTTCTTCAATCTCTTCAGCACTTCCTTGTCACTGGCCTTTCTTCTCCTTATCAGCTGCAATCAGATGGGCCTTGCACCCCTTAGTATCAACATGCTGTTGGATCTCCACAGCGCACCCTAGGTCATAATCATCTGTCACAAATACTTGAGCATATTTTTGTATGAGGACCTAATTTTGATCCTTCTGACTCTCAGTTAGCCCCTCTAGTTGCTCTTGAACAATAACTGCACTTTTCAGTTGGAGCAGTTTGGGTAATCCAAACTCTGTCAGGTTCTGAACTCATGCACTTCCTAAATCTCTTCCAGAGGAGTAAGGTGTACAGACACAATCCTTTGCCCCTTTTTGAAAAAATTCTTGGAGTGTCATGTTTACATGACCTAATTGAGGGCACCAACACTAAAGATAAGGTTGGTCGTCAGAAGGCCCAAAATATCAAGTTGCAGAACCTTCCTGACCTAAAGCACACTTTGGACCAACGCTGGGTACAGGCCAGATATGCCCATGTTGGTCCAGGCGAGGTGCATAACGCCCAGCCCCTTGTTTCAGCTTTGGCATTAAAATGGACGAGTTACCTATTAAGTACAACAGCTCACTTTGGTTACTTGGTGAACAGGGTTCATAACTTGTTCAATTTATGAAATTTCCAGCATGTTCAGCCTTGACTTCAAACAATTACTCAAGTTCAGACAATTTTGAAGCTTGGTACTCTGTCAGATGGAAGTGTGCGCTTATTGGTGCGTCTGGGCTTAGAATCACTTTCACCAATAGACGATTTCCCTGGTTCAGGTAAAATATGATTTTTTGATACCAAACCTCCTCGTTGGTTGTCTTCCTCCCTAATAAACCCCTCATTAGTTTACTTTTTTATGTTAACTCAGGTGAACCTGTGTGGACATCTTTGAGGAGGTCTCACATAACTTTAGTCAATTTATTTGCATTAAAATTTCAACTGCACCAGGGGCACCGCTGGGCTACACTGGTTCCCTCCAAACCAAGGCACCCGAGCCCTCTAGCCCTGATCAGATCTTGGATATGGATATCCCTTAGGTGCCCAACCAAATCTTGTTGTTCATTCAATCTCTATAAATTAGTACCATATTAAACACTTTCGCCCAATGTTATTATAGCTCAATCACCCTCTGCGGTGCTATCCTTTCCCTATTACTGATGAAAAGTTCCCTGGCGTGGGGACATGCACCATGCACCACCAAGCTGAGGACTGAAGAGTTATAGGAACTCTCTTGAAATGGAGGCAGTTAAGTTGGAAAGTAATATATAAATATCCTGGTGACCAGACGAAATTATTCCAGGAGCAGTGAAAGGTTCAGCCCTTGACCGTTGCCAAGGAGAGTAAATTTCTCCTAATAATCCCCTGGGTAGCTCTAATTTCAATCCAGTTGAAACTACATGCTGCTCTTCAGGGTATAAAAAGCAGTCCCTAGAGGATTTATGGCGATGCCTTTGATCTCAGGGATGATGTCATAAAGAGGGAAACTTCTGTGACCCATTTGTTGGTAACAGATATAGACTACACTATCATTATAGACCACATTGTTAAAATAATTTTGATGAGTTTGGGAAGTTTGATTATCCCTCAGATAATGAAGGGTAATGTTTGACTTATAACAGCAAAAGTGTTCTCATTGTAGTTTGAAACAGCACCATAAAATTTAAAAAATCTATTACCAACAAAAAATTGGTAGTTATCATTAGAAAGCACTATAATAGGGGCACTAACCTGAAAGGAGCTGAACCTCATTGGTAGCATGCTATACACCCCTTCACTCATAATATTCATTGGATCAGCCGTTCTATATCATTGATGGTGGGCCACATTGGGAGATATTTACAATAAATTTTTTCAAAAGACTGAAAATTATGTTTACAGGGGAGCCTCTGTCAACAATGTCTCAAACCCAAATTTTTTATGTAAATAAGAATATATGTATAATCAGAAAAGTAGTGTGTATCCCCATATAGTGAAAGAATGGAAGTAATATTAAATTGATTGATCAGAGTCTAAATTGTTTTCATAAGTCAGGGAATTGAGTGTTCAGGGTCTCAATCATTATTGAATTTTTAACTGCTTTTAGAAGAGTTAAGGATTAGACTCTTCAAGTATCAAAATTGTTTGTGCTTTGCAATTTGGATAGTGTAATTTTAGAGATGACTTCTTGTCCTTCTCATTCAATGGCTGCTTGCTGACTTCTATTGATGGCTGACATCGTGGGGATGCTTTTGTAAGTTTCTTGTATAGGAGGATAGTTTACATCTCCTTCATGATTCTGGGACAGGAAGCCACATAATGCCCCTTAAATTCACAGATCCTAAAAGTTACCTAGGCTATATTGTGATGATTTCTGAAATTCCCTTGATGGGGAGGGAAGCTATCCATGTTCCCTCTAGCACTATCATTTACTCAGGGGTACTAATTAATTTGAGCTTCTATGTTAAGTACTTTAAATGTAACTTTACACCTCTTTAGGTATTTAATTATTAGAGGATGTATATAAATCCTTCACAAGCACTAAAAGTAAAGAATGTTGCAACTCAGGATAATTCTTACTGGCATTTTTAAGCACGATTTTTATGTCAAAGTCTACCTTGGCTTTAGCGCCCAGAAGTACCTGGTCCTCAAATAAAACTATTTGGTAAATTTGGTAATAATTTTGTTCACATCCTCATGCCACATGTTGCTAATTCTCCTACACCAATGTTTTCCGCCATGGTCCGCCAGCTAAAACAGGCGCTGGACAAAAGTTTTCCTAAAGCTTCCTCACTTTCTGATATGGCTTCCTAGGCTGTTAGCTGAGGTGCCATACTAGGAATTCTTTTTAATTTCTAATAATCCTTTTGTTTGGCCCATTTGCAAATAAAGATGCAGGGTGGATCACCCTTTTAGGTTGGGCACCACTAGTGCTAAAAAAGGCAATGATATTGTCCTTCTTAAACTTAATGGTCATGGATTCAGCTTTTTGAGTGACCATGTGTTTGGGGATCCAAACTCTCATAGAACTGCACTCTCCACATCAGCAAAAGTCCAATGCTCCTCAGGTAAGTAGGGCACAATTATATTTTATCTTTGGTCAACTAAACGGTAAATCATGTTAACATCTTTAAAAAGGGCATCTGTTTCATGCATGATCATTTTGACCATCTTCAAAAATGACTTCACGTTTACATGCTTTTCAATTTTCAGGAGATTAACTGAATTTAAATCTTTGGAATCCTGGATAGAAACCACCTGATCCAGAAATCACTGGTGCAGTGCTAACCTGAGGCCCTAGGTTACTAGCTTGGGGTTGACTTGGTTTGGGAGTTAGCATTTTCACAGAAGGAGGCAGAGCAAATAATAAGGTGGTTATTGAGCGTTTAGGTCAATGCAATGTTTATTGATTAGTCTCCTCTTCTAAGATTTATTCTCAAAATAGCTCTGGTTGAGCAGGGGGCACAGTTTGACAAGGACAAAACATTGACCATCCTGCAATTCACCTTCAAATTCTTCGTTTCCATGTGTTTTGATTCTCCTGCTCCCAAAGGCACTGATGTTTGAATTGTTGCAGTTCCGAAAGACCTCTCCATACTTCATGCATGGTAGTGCAAAATTCTTATAATTCATTTTTGTGGCCAGTCTCCATGATATGAAGTTTACAAGCTTGTCAGTATAGCTCATTGTTTGATTGAGGAAGATCTCCGCTAACTTGTTGGAGCATTCAAATAACTTAATTAATCAAAATCCTGTTGCATGACTGCTTGTAAATCTTTGATCTGTTGAAAATCTGACTGGAGGTGGTTAATGATCTTGATGTAACTTCCGCAGTTCTGTGCAGCTAGCCCATATTTCACATTGGGTATATTAATTGAGTTCCTTAACCGCCTCAGCCTACCAAGTAGTGTAAAACTAAAGTGACATGATTACATTCAAATTCCTCTCTGAGTTAATTCATTGCTTGAATTATTTGTTGTTGACTACTGATTATTCAAAGTTTTATATTCTATAACCAGCAAGTTCCAGTTATTTGATCAATGAATTCATCTAGTCATTGCGAAATTTGCACTCTAGGGTTGTGGTTTTCATTAACTGCCTGGTAAACAAGTTGGAAGTTGGCCTCAAGCTACATAAAAAGGTCCTACAACGCTTTCACATTCTGCTGATTTTTGTTAAATACCTTCATAATTAGGGGCTGGGTGGTAAAAGATGGTCAAGTTGAGAATTTTGTACAATGCGTTGGAGATACCAGCAAGAAAATGTCCTATCTTGACTAGATTATTATCTTGTTATATTACTTGATGATGGCTCAGAGACCAAAATTTCTCATATTGCAGAATTAAAATGGTCTTGATTCAGCTGCCAATAAAATAAGGCGGATACTAGATCATATTGTTCATGGCCAAAGAGTTAGAATCCCTGGAGTAACATATTTCTAATCTTCTTAGCTGTTCTCCAGTAATGTATAGATCTTAAGCCCTTTATACTGAGAGTTTTACTGAAATTTAAATTCTTCTAGAACCATTTGATTAAATGCAGGGGGTTGACACAGAAGATGACGGATTGTTATTATCATCGTGTCCCCTTTCTTGAGCTGAGTCCATCTTTAAAGGTTATAATTTCTTCATTTTTGCCACTACAGTCCCCTGTAGTGATGACCATTTTTGTAGTGAGATGTCCCTTTACTTGCTACTTTCACAGGTTATTGTTGGCTGGTCCAACTCTTAGTCTTTACTATATAATACTAACATGCAGTAAAAATCTTAAGCCTTTAGCATAGGTGCAACTATGTTAAAGCTCTACACAAATAATTGGCAAAGTTTTTAAATGGTAAAGATTCTTTATTTTAGAATAGGCAAATGATATCTATAGTTGAGATACTTCATTAAAGCTTCAAAAAAGATCTCATGATGAGAATCATCAACCATAGTAAAATGTATTTATGGGAGGGAATTGATCTATTGAAAAAGGGTTCAAATGGGAGAACACAGGGATGACTACTGTCAGTGCTACAGTTCCTTGGACTGGCGCTGGGGTTTGCAGTGGCTCAAAGCTGGAAAATTGGAAAAGAGCACCAAAGAGGAAACGGGAAAATATGGGTTAGTTTACTGAATACTTTATTGAATTAAAATGCTTCAATATTTATAGGGTGCATTGGGACTCAGTGCCTTCAGGATCTTCAGAGCCTCATCCAATCAGGATCTTTACTGGTCTTCTGGAATGGCCTCCTTGAGGGCGTCCTCAATGGATAGCGTCACTCACCTGACTGAGAAGGTGGAAAGCCCGCTCCACGTGACTCAGGACTAGGTGAGGATGATCCTGAAAGAGTTTTTTATTGGCTGGGTTCGATGACCAATTTGGCATAGCTGGGTTCAGAAGACAGGAATTTGAGATGATTTTTATCTCGAATCCTGACAAGGCCCCCTTCAAGATCCTGTCAGAGGGGGGTGTACAGCCAGAGGAACCAACCATGCACTTGGTTTACAACAGTTCCTTGATTGATGTTGGCAATGGAGTACTTGGACTTCACCTTGTGTATAGCTTTGTAGGGTCCAGACCACTGTACATCAAGCTTGTTCTGTCAGCCTCCAGGTTGATGATGATAAAAGAGAATGAGGTCACCTAGTTGAAAAACTGGCAAGGAGGGTCATCCAAGTTTGTTCAGGATGTCTCTCTTCCAGTGGTGATAATAATGCCTTGAGTGGCTTGGGCTTGGAGCTAGACAATTTCATCAGTAAGAGCCCTCATATTTAAATCAGCGTTCTTGGGAGTGGAGGCTTCAAACAGGGGCTGGACGCTACTGGGTAGTCATGGGGCCCACCCATACAGGGTTCAAATGGGGACATTTTGATAACATGGTGATAGCTTACTTCGGTAAGCAAGCAGGGCGCTGGGAAAATAATGGTTCCAGCGGGCAGGATCTGAGGCGGCCAACTTCTGCAAGATGGAGACAAGAGTTCTGTTAGCCCGTTCTACCTCCCCATTGATAGAAGGGTGGTAGGGAGCAGCGAAACTCTGGGTGGTTCCAAATAGCGAAGTTAATTCCTGAACTACCTGGGAGGCGAAGTTCAAACCATTTTCTGAGAGCAAGGTCTGGGGGCACCCATGCTGGGTGAAAATGGAGCAAACAAGGAACAAGGCGGTAGCCTTAGCCGTGGCTGTAGGGACTGAGATCACCTCGACCCACTTAGTCAGATGGTCTATGGCAAGAATATTATACTTGTGACCATGTAGACCAGTGGGGAGGGGACCCACCACGCCGATACTAATGACATTGAAAGGCTTGGTTGGTGCAATGACGGAGTGCTGATTTTGAGGGTTGGCCCAGTCTTGGAAGCGGCAGGTCATACAGGCTTCCAGAACCTCTTGGATGGTTTTGACCATTCAGTCCCAGTAGCAGCGGGACTTCAGCCACTCATGGGTCTTCTTGACCGCACCATGCCCAACAGTAGTGTGGCCTTCCAGGATGACGTCAGTATGAGAGGAGGGTTGGATGTAGGGAAGCCACTTCTTGTTGACTCTCTTGTAGAGTAACCCATCCTTGATCTGGGTGTCTTGAGTCATCCGGCGGAGTTTGGCTTGGACCTGGGGGGATTCCAGCTCCCAACATTCAGACTGTCCTATCAAGTCATAGAGCTGATCCTCCTCCAGGGTCAGGACTTCTAATACCAGCATCTTGGAGAGTCCATCAGCATTTTGGTGAATAGCACTGGCGCGGTGGATGATGGTGAAGTCGCAGCTTTGTAGTTGTAGGACCCACCTGGCCAACCTTCCTTCTGGGTCTTTCATTTATTGCAGCGATCGAAGGGAAGAATGGTCAGTAATAATAGTAAAATGGGTACCATAGAGGTAGGGCCATAAATGCTTGATGGCTAGAAGAACTGCTAGACACTCCCTCTCAGTGACGCTGTAGTTTCACTCAGCCTTGCTTAGAGTCTTGCTAAAATAAGCTATGGGATGATCAACCTGGTTCTCATCGTTCTGAGCCAGGATAGCCCCTACAGCAATGTCGCTAGCATCTGTGAACAGCAAGAAAGGCTTGTCAAAATGGGGATGAACTAGAGCAGGTTTAGTACATAAAGCCATATGCAAAGCATTGAAGGCCTGTTCCTGCTCAGGTCGCCATTTGAATGGTACATTTTTTTGTAGAAGGTAGAACAACGGCTCAGCAAGGTTGGCAAACTGTGGGATGAACTGATGGTAATAGCCCGCCATACCTAGAAAAACTTAGATATCTCATAGGCTTTGGGGGCGTGAAATCTTTTCTATGTCATTGACCTTATTGGGGATAGGTTGAATGCCACGCTTGGAGACCTTATGGCCTAGAAACTCTAGCTCAGGCTGGAAAAGGGAGCACTTTGTGAGTTTGATCTTGATGGAGGCCTTCTGGAGATGCTCGAAGACTTCCTTAAAGTGTTCTACATGTTCATTAAAATTTCGCGAAAAAATGGTGATGTCATCCAGGTAGGCCAGGACACAGGAGAGCTTCAGGTCCCCAAGGATCCCATCCATGGCGCTCTGGAACATGGCTGGGGCGTTACAGAGGCCTTGGGGCATCCGGGTAGGCTTGAACAGCCCTTCATGGGCGATTAGAGCACACTTGGCTTGGTCTTTGGGAGCGAGCTTGACCTGCCAATACCCACTGGTGAGGTCCATGGCTGAGAAGTACTGGGAACCTGCAAGCAGATGGATAGAATCGTTGATCTGGGGCAAAGGATAGCTGTCCTTCTTGGTGATGGAGTTGAATCGTCAATACTCCATCACCACCCAGTGCTTGCCATCCTTCTTTCAGACCAGCAAAAGAGGGGAGGACCAAGGGCTACATGAGGGGACCAAGAGCCCCACGTCAAGCAGCTGTTTGAGTTCTGCTGTGACCTGGGCCTCTTTGACCTTGCTCTTGAAGTAAGGCCAGGACCAAAAAGGGGGGTCATCCCCAGTTTCTACATGGTGGAGGACTCCGTTCATCCTTCCAAAATTGTAGGTCAAAGTGGAGAATAGATCCAAGTATTCCTCCAGGAGCTCCTGAACTTTAAGTCGCTGTTCATCAGAGAGGTCCTTTCCTATGTTGGCGTCGACCAAATTAACTGAGGGTGGTAACTCCAAGCCAAGGTCCCTCAAATCCCCAAAGCTTCAGATGTCAGCAACAGCCCCCATCGGTAACAGGCAAATGTAAGCGGCAGGTTGGTTAGGTCCTATAACTTTTGGTTTCTCAGTCAGGTTGGATAGCAACACTGATATCGATCTGGCATATGCTGGATCAAGGATTCCGGGACAGGTCAGCACTTCCTTGGGAGATGGGTTATCCAGACCTCAAACCTCCAATAAATACCCTGAGGGAATGTTGACGTGGACCCAGGTGTCAACAACGACCTGGGATTTCAGGGGCATGGTAGTCGCCTGGGGCAAGTAAACTGGCATCCCCTCTAATCCATCCACAGCAGGAGGGGGCAGCCAGACTCAAGAGCCCTGGATGTGGTACTCAAGCTGATCAATTCGTCCTTTGGTCTCCAGTAGGCAGGCTTGGGCCTTGACATCAGCCCTAGAATCATGGGCAGTTTCAAAAACCAGAGGGACTCGGTGTCCTAGAAGGGAGAGAAAACCACCGTCATTTTGGATAACAGCTGAATAGTCTCAAAGAAACTGGGTCCTGAGGAGCAGATCATAGCTAGTGTTGTCCAGAGCAATGGCAGTTGTATCCAAAGCGAGCTTCCCAAACTGAATCAGTAGAGAGGAATAGGCCCCTATGTATCAGGTGCACTTAGGGCCAGCTGTGCCATGCTCCATGTAGTGTGGCATATTGGGGGCGACCTTGATGCATTTCATCAGCTTGGAAGAGATAACGTTCACGGGGGAGCTACTGTCAACTATGGCGTAAACTGGAATCTTGTGGACCCAGATGGCAACTCAGGTGACCAAACTTCCAAACTGAGGCGGCAACGTAAGGAACATAGGAGAATCATCAGAATAAGAGTAAGCAGTATCAATGTTTTTATTGTCATTAGATACCGCAGCTACTTCTTTGGGGTTAACAGCTTCTGGTTTGTGTGTAGGGGTTACTTGAGGCTGGACAGGGGTGTCAGCATGGAGCACCTCGTCCTTCATGCTGAATACCCTTTTCCCGCCTCCTCAGCTAGACGTTTCCAACAATTTTGGCGCTATGCTTAAAGCCATTGCAATAGGTGCACTGTGGATGGGGGGTTTTCTGATTCTCGACTACATGAACCCTAGGGTGGTTAGAGGGGCCAGTGGACGCAGCCTTAGAGTTCAGGATCGTGGCAGGGATCTCGTTGAGGGCCTCCTTAATCTCCCTGATACAAGTGAACCCATTCTTTTGCCCAATCATGTGCATCTGGACCTCAGGATAGGACCCCAGGGCAGAGATGATGGTGGTGATGGCATCATCCAGAGTGATACGGTTTGTCTTAACCAAAGGTTGTGCCTGAGCGTAGAACCAGTTGGCAAACTCCATAGGGTTTTCTCCTTTATTAAGTTGAATGCCCATGAACGCTTGCTTTTGGTTGGCCAAGGTTTGGTTACTGCTGAACTCTTGGATCAGGGTGATGTGGACCTGTTCCCAGGTGTTACACTCCTTCAGATGGGGAGTCATAATTTCCCTGGCGGTGCTGTCTAGGCAGGAGTGAATGTGCTTCACTTTTTGTCGATTGATGGCCTCCTCCATGGAGCTCTCATAGGCATATAAGAAGGAGGTGATACTCTCCCATCTGGGGGTGAACTTTTCCTTGAAGCTAAGTTTAAAGTCAGCGACAATAGGAGTAGAAAGGGTGTTAATGCCTGGGATAGGTGTCAGTTCCGAGATCTCTGTTTCTGCATATTCTCAAGGAACCTGCTGATCTAACTGCCTCCACAAGCCTTCTAAGTCTTCTTGGATATATTCCCAGTTTTGACTGAGGGTGGAAGCGGACGCCTTGCTGGCAACTTGCTCCTTTAAGGATTGAATCTCGGCGTTCTGTAGTTGGAGCTGGTTTTTGATGGTGACCAACTAGGTTTCAAACCCACGACACATTGTCTCGAGCTGGGAGATGCAAGCATCGGTGAGCCTCATAAAAGTGCTGAAGTTATCCATCTCATCTGACAGCGCTTCGATGGAGACCCAGTCAAGGGGGACACTGTCTGCTCAGAGCTTGCATCCCAATGCCACCTTTTGGATCTGGTTCCACAGGGCAGCCAGGGCGGTTATTATATCCCTTCGCCAGGGGTCTTTAGGTTCGCCCAAGGTTGGGGGGCCTGAAGGCCCTTGAGGCCCATGCAGTCCCTCGGGCCCTGCTGGCCTGGCAGCTGCGGGGAATAGTTGTGAGAGGCTAGCTCTCAGTAGCGCTGCTGTAGGGATTATAGAAATTCTTCAGCTTGTTGTAAACGCTGGGTCCATGTCACTTAAAACTTCTGGGCGTTTTGGCAAAACTGCTCCTTGAGGTAGCCAGAGATGCCACTATCTAATACCACAAGTTAATCATGGATCTCATTGATTAGTCATTGGTTATCAAGTATAGCTTTGCAATTGTCATGCATGAAGGAGGAGGCAGCATTGTAGAAGTCAATAATATAGGAAATGTAAATTTTGGGTGAGCCCTAGGTGCTGAGAGACCTCCTGATGGTGTAATCCTACTAACTGGAGGAGGTGATGAATTGCGGGATGGACAAGATTATGAAGGTAGCGATCAGGCCCCAAGGTAAGCTCCCCAGCAGGTAATACAGCCGAGGCGTAGAGGTCCCACATTATGGATGGCATGGCGGAGGCACAAGAGCAGCTGGAGTGGGCGCTTTCAGTGTAGATGCCAAGTACTAGTTGTTGGACAATATTGTGGGTGTGTTTGAACTGAAGTTGATATTGGCTCCCATCTAGGGAGGGCAGCAAGAAATGGAAGGCGGCGCGGGACTCTAGCCTTTCTGGCTGCGAGGGTGGCGTTGTGTATCACAAAGTACTAACACATTGAGTAACGCTCCTTGATTGACCAGTCATTTGGTCGTCAGGGCTTCTGTTGGTTTTCATTTCTTGTGATAGACGTTTTCACTTAGGTCATCTCGGAGCCCCTGTAGTGAGCACCACTTTTGTTAGCACTACAGTTCCTTGGACTGGCGCTGGGGTTTGCAGTGGCTCAAAGCTGGAAAATTGGAAAGGAGCATCAAAGAGGAAACGGGAAAATATGGGTTAGTTTACCAAATACTTTATTAAATTAAAATGCTTTGATATTTATAGGGTGCATCAGGACTCAGTGCCTTTGGGATCTTTGGAGCCTCATCCAATCAGGATCTTTACTGGTCTTCCAGAATGGCCTCCTCAAGGGCGTCCTCAATGGATAGCATCGCTCACCTGACTGAGAAGGTGGAAAGCCCACTACATGTGACTCAGGACTAGGTGAGGATGATCCTGAAAGAGTTTTTTCTTGGCTGGGTTCAATGACCGATTTGGCATGGCCAGGTTTAGAAGACGGGAATCTGAGATGATTTTTATCTTGAATCCTGACAACTACAATGCAACGTATTTTAGGGTAAAATCTAATAAGGGAGTTGGGGTCATACTATGACTTTGATTCATGAACCAGGAATCAAGTCAACGACTATACAGCACTGTTAAATTCTGAGGATAGCTTGCTTGATAGAATAGATCCTGCATGCTAAATTGGGAAGAAATTAGGCCAATTAATCCTTAATTTTGCCAGTGGCTTATGGTATTCTGACCATTTGGAAACTCACTAGGCTTATTAAAATAGACCCCAACTCTTCTGGTCAATTTTGGGTTTAATTTTTTCTTTATAATTTGGAACCACTTCCAAGGCAGGGATAGTTACAAGCTGTGGGTTTGGCACTTCCAGCTTGTCAGCATTCTCAAATAAAAGATGCTGATAAAAATTAGGAAAGGGAAAAAATATACCTTTATTAAAATATTTTAATCTGATAATTGATCATTAAACCAGGCGCTAGTATTTATACCTCTAGTGCATCTCCTGACCACATTTGAGCATGCAATTTCAACAGATTATTTTCCACCTCAGTTAGGCCCTTGAACTTATACGACTAAGACCTATTGCTAGGTTTAGTGGTTGCAAAATACTCTTAAAATCAGGAGGGTTCAAGGACAAAAATCGCAATAAGAACATGAAAAATTGTCCTAGGATCTTCTTGATTTGAGTTTCATCATACTGCTGACAAATACATCTTCTATGAAAATTCTGCATTTATTGAAGTAAATGACGTACCCCTAATTGGGATGTTGGCAGGCCTCTCTTTTGATAGAACTAGGTTCTCCCTTTCAGGCGGTATATGTGCAAGTACTATCATGCTTATTATGCGGATCAACATACAAATTTTACCCTAGGGCGGAAAATTGATTATGTTACGTTCATCTAATTGTCCATGGGGCTTTTAGACATTATCTTTAGGTCAATATTGAACGATTTCTTATGCAGAATGTTTGATATTGTTTCCAATATTTGGGACCTATTACTGAGTTTTAGTGCAGTGATAATTGGCCATGATGCGTGAGTGGATTCAGCTTGAGCTTTTGATAGATTATTTGAGAAATTGACAATGGGATAATCATCCTGAGATGAGTAATTACAATAGGCTTAAAGTTAAAAAGCAGAGTATTGGTTCAAGTATTGGGAGGATAATCAGCCTGATCTGTTAGTTTTTGAGGGTTTATTTTTGGGTCAAATACCAGAAACTGACATGCACCATGAATAGTTCCTGGCGTTTTTGTTGCGATCCTTTGATCAATTTCTCCACTTGAATCAAGTGTTACACCAAGTTTTATTAAGTTTCTTTATTTTGTCCAGTAGATTCTAATAGTTTTGTTGCATGTATTTATGTACCTGAGTCATGATGTGCTATAGATGATGAATTGTTAGATTGTCCATGTAGCTTGTAATTCCAGAGTCTAGTAAAGCAATTTGGTTCCAAGCATAGTGATGAAGCATAAAATATCTTGGATTGCCTCATGGATATCTCATAAAAATTCTGGTGAAGCATCATAAAAAATGACAAGGTTGGTGTTTAGGTTCTGCATCAGTCCAAACTGGCATTACTTCCTGATGGCACAGTCCTACTAGCTGCAGGAGATGATGTAAGGATGGATGTACAAAAAGCAAAGGAAGGTGTTAGGATAAGTGAGTGCCAAGAAAACTCCATCCTGTGAATGTGGATTCTTCATTAGTCACAACAACAGGCACAGACTACTTAACTGCGCCTTATTAGGATTTAGTGAGTGGGAGGGGGTGAGGTTCCTTATTATGATAGGGTGCTGTTTTTATCAATTTGGGTTGCTTTGTAACCCAATAGTTCCCCTTAATTAGGAGCAATAATTGAAACTTTTATTTAGCTTCAAATTTTTTTAATGGCAAGATCATTTACTTTTTAATAGAAGTTCATAAAATAAATTATAAACTTAAAAAATATGATAATCCTTCAATGTGGAAAATAAAAGAAAAAACCTAACACTCTACCATTAGAAGTGTTCTGGGCTTTAGGATTAACAGATGAGAGGGAAGGCTTAGATGCCAATGGAGAGCCAATTAGAAAACTGTTATTATCATTAAATTTCATGGGGATCTGGATAGGTCACTTTATTGATGGGTACTAATTGCATTTTCAACTTTAACTGTTAAAAAAGGGGTTGATCCTCATTTTAAACGTTGGATCTCACTTTAACATTACCTGAACATACTTGAAAAAAATCTTCTTACCTTTTCCTCATGAGATCAAAAATATGTGGGATTCTTTTTGTAAAAATTTTCATTTGTATAATCTTGATGTCAATTTTACAATTGAAGGCACCCCTGTTGGAGCCCTATGTTTGAGGAGAGGTTTAGCCCTTGTAATGATCATTATATAAGACTTTTTAAATCCATGCAGACCTGGTTGATTTTCTTCAAGTATTGTTCTGCAGATTCAGAGATGATGGTTGGTTTAGGCTTGGAATTTGCACTGGGGTGGAGAGGGCAAAAGAGGTGGGACAGCTGCTACCCATCTCTAATATAAGGTATGCCCTAGATCATTGAGATGGGTAAGAGGGAGATCCTTAGGGATAATCCCCATATTAGTTCTTAAGTGGTACAATTTTTAACCACCCTATGATCTGGGTCCTAAACCTTACAGCAGGGTTCAACCTCCATAGCTAACTCACTATCAGCCAAGCTAGATGAGCCATAAAGCCTTCTTATGTAAGAGGGGAACACCATGGCACGTGAGCAACTGTATTGGTCCTCAAAATAGATCACATACAATATCTGCTGGATGTTACCATTAATATTTTCAAACTAAATATTACTGGGTGCAGATTGGTATGGGCAAGATAAACTTAAAGGTGGCCTAAAATAGCAAACTCTCAGGGTGTACTGGTGATATCTATATTGAGATTTATAATACATCTAATGATGCTTCTTTGCCACATTGGAGGTAATACTAATTGCTAGAATTGTCTTTCATGGAGTTATTGACGTTTTTCACTATAACAACTTATTGGCCCTATAGTGAGCACCAATATCAGCTTACCATTACTTAAGAGCCAAAGAATTGATTTTTCAGTTGATTAAAGGCTTTCTGTCTGAAGATTCTAGCTTCCTTAAGGATGGCTTTCATGTGGAATAATGGCTTTTAAAAGACGCTTGCTAAGCACTTTCAAGTTTATTAGGTTCTTCTTTGGCAACTTTATTTGGTTATGACTGGTATATCCTATTGTCTTAAAACGTCAAGGTAGAATAAATTTATACAATAAATAAAATATAGGGTAGATTATTAACTGTTTACTAAGTCAAAATTTTACAATATTTATAGGGTGAGTGAGGGCATTTGTTGTAGAGAGCGCCTTGGTCTTCCACTATCAGTATCTTCCATTCACATCCAATACAAGGAGAAAGCAGTTATTATCCTCTTTCATCAATGTCCATATTTTGCAAACCTTATTTTTTGGGACTTCCAGGTTTAGGCTTTGGGATTTAGGAATACAATTTTATTCATGTCATCAATTGGTGGACCA
This sequence comes from Massospora cicadina, assembly GCA_022478985.1. Lineage (NCBI taxonomy): Eukaryota > Fungi > Entomophthoromycota > Entomophthoromycetes > Entomophthorales > Entomophthoraceae > Massospora > Massospora cicadina. The sequence goes on from JAKSZP010006695.1 coordinate 40,965, forward strand.
GTTTGGATCATACCTTTTACTGTTTCCAAAATCCATTTAAAATTTTCTTCATCATTTGTGGGCATTGGCTCACTAGTTGGAAGATCAACAATTTTGTTGAGGCACAAATCCAGATGAGGGCGTTCAAACTATTCACTACTTCAATCTTGATCAGGATTAGTTTTTCTGTCATTATAATTCTGAAATATATAAATGATTGCAAATATATCTTAGTTGCCATCAAGTATTTCGCCAGATGGCCTGTTGGCAAGGCTGTACCCAAAACTGTTTCCCTCACCATGGCTCAGTTTTTGTGTGAATAAGTACTCACTAATTATGGGCTTCAAACACTCAGTTTATTGGTTAAGGGGTCCCAATCAACAACAGTTTAGTTGCTAAAACAATTTCTCTATTCAAAATAAGCATTCCAAGATCACTTCTTACAACTCTTATTGTAATAGAATGACTGAAAGACTCAATTAAAACTTTGGTACTCGCCCTTGAGACAGCTGCATGGATAACCTCAAAAATAAGCTGAACTGATAACAATTTTGTTGGTTTATTGCACAAAAATACACACCACTACTCAATGTACCTCTTACGACTCCTATTTTAAATGAGTATCAATCCATCCCATTATTCAAAACTTTTAATAAAGATTTCAACCAAAGTATGTTCAAACAACTTCCCACTCTGCCTTCCAAAAGAAATCTAAACAGATGAAGATATATGATAATCAACTAAAAAAATAATAAATATTTCACTATGGGAGATATGGTCCTATTTTTATGACAAAATACTCAATTTCAAATTTGAAAACCCTATCCCAATTTTAAGGGCCTGTAAGTCTGGGGGATCAACCCTTGCAGCTAATCAGGAGATATTCCCATTTTGAACTGAGAAGGGAAGAAAGCTGTCAGCTATCCCTCTTATCACCCTAAACGATCTATCCCATGTGGTAGATGAGAGTTGTTTATGGCATATCCCTTACAAATTTGCATCATTTTTTTCCATATCAACCACCCATGAGCTAGTGCAGAAAATCATGGGTGTGTGGGGAAGTGACGGTGACTAGGGGCTACCACCAGCAGAGGGTTGACAGTATTTTCCCCCTTCCAAAAGTTTTCACCAGCAGTTTGAGTTCTGCCAATATAATTAAATTGGGATCCACTGAAAATAAATTAAGTCAGTTTTAGGCGTGAGATTTCCAACCACCATGCCCCTTTGTCACCGTTAATCACGTGGACATTCCTGATATGTGAGAACAACAAACCCCTTTTCAACTCAATGTGACCAGCCATATATGGCCTGGCTATGGGCTGCCCCAATCAGCTGCCAAACAAAGTGGCGCCAACCTGATAAGAGAAATTGCATCAGGAGGGTAAAGTTGGTGGCAAAACTGTAATTGAGTTGGCTGGCCAGGCGGGATTGATCTGGCGTCATAAGAATGAAGAATTTTAATCCAGTGTAATCAAAAAGCAAAGTTATTCCTGACAGTGAATGCAATTGTTCAGTTCCACAATTTGTTTTTGTGAGATTATAAAGCAGTGGATCCTGAAAGGTTCCAATGTTGCTCCATTTTTCCCTTTCCACCATTTTGGTTTACAATAGAAATTTTTAACAATCCATATTAATATGTGAGTTTAAGAATTCCGCTAGGTAATTAATGTGATAATTTTCACTTCTGGAAATCCCTGGCTAGTACTTGAAGCTGCCTTCTGCATTTATCAACCCTCAGACTAGATGGTTGTACCTGAGGTATTCCTAGTTGGGGTTCTGGGTGTTCACTCAACTGGAGTTCCAGGCCAGTCACATTATTATTGGTATGCTCCATTGCAGGTCCCTTCTAAGTTTATAAGGTTTGCCTTATGTTATTATTATAAAACATTTAACAAAATCATATACCAATCTATTATCAAAGGAGACTGCCTCAACTCAATCAGTATAAAAATAGATAGTGAAGTGTCACAGAAATTCTGAGTTTGATAATCTATCAGGGGCAACCCTCCATAATTTACACTTAGATCACATTTATAGTCTTTATTTAATCCCTTTGATACCCAAAAAACATTTCCTTTAATTATTCTTAAGTTGATTAGGGTATGAGGGCATAATCTCATTTTATAATAAAACAAACTCTAAAAACATAAACTATCTTTGTGATTTCTTTTCCTATCTTTAACTTTCTGACCCTTTAACAATATCCAGGCATAATTTCCACTTGCTGCCAAATGACAACTAACTCCTATGATGTCTTTTAATTATGCTTTATCTGGTACTAACCACACCACACCTAATGGTGCAACTGGGATTCCAGTTTCTTCACAACAGTACATGATATAAGATTGAATTATTAAATTAATTCTTTAGTCTCTGAGATCACAGAGGGTAACCAGGACCCCCTAGATTTTTAATTAAATAAGTAATATGCTGACCTGGAATGATACTGCAATGACTAACGGGGAAATGAGGAATATGAAACTAATGGGAAAGGAGGATATAACCAAGTAAACCTCCACATGTGGCATTTTAAGATTTTTCTATATAAATTTTAAAGATGATATATGACTATAATGGTAATTGATGTATTGTTATGTCTAGGTGGTCTAGTATTATTTGGATGATTTGATAGGCTCACTTTTTTGGTTAAGTGGCTTTGTGTTTATTTTTTGAGAGATTCAATCACTTCCTAAACTTATCAAATACCATCTTCACTATATAAAGCTGAAATCAATTAGAACCATAGGGTAAATTATAGACTCAAGCAATGCTGAGTATATGTCATGATAGCGGCAAGTAAAGTTTAGACTGGCCTGCCAGTTTGGATGCAAAAACATCCAAAAGGCAAGCTCAAATTCCAGGGGCGCTGCTGCATGACATTGTTAATGATGTGAGAGAATTAACCAACAAGCGCCAATGAGCCATAATTGTAAATAGCAACCAGGCAATGAACCAGGTTGTCATGGTCTCAGGGCCCACAGATCTGAGTGCTGGGAAAAGTGGGATTATATTGGATGGTTTGAATTACAACATAGAAAATAGAACATGGAGTATGGAAATATTGATAAATTTAAAAATAGAAAACGATCATCAATTTTCTTAGTGTGTTATGACTTCTTAAATAGATGATTGATTTATTTATAGCTTGGGAAAGTGCGGGATTGGGGCCTGCAAGATTTGGCCTAAACTGGCTAACTTTGAGCGAGAGAGGGGGAATTGAACTTAATTTGAAATTATTTGTGGTGGGCCAAGTCCCTGTCAGTTTGTCTGCGGATGCCTGAATTGCAGATTTGCTGCAGTTCTACCAATTAGCATAACAGAATCTCGTCCAATGAGCAATGGGAACCTCCTAATGCCACCCCATGTAGGGGCGGTCCCAAGAGGTCAGGAATTGGTTCAGGGTGCCCAACTCACCTGCACCTTGTCACATTGGCATCCATTTACCCGGACAGGATTCCTCTGACAAGAATTTTGATATTTTAGTGGAGGGTCCTTAACTGATGACAATTTTTGATGATGTACCAATGCCATTAGTGAGTTTATCAAGAATTTGGTATTGGAGGCTTTCTTTATTGAAGGTACACGCACGTTGGGCCTTGTTCCCAATATTTTCAAGGAGGGTTCCAAACTGATGACAACATTTGATGATGGCCCAATACCATTGGCAAGTATACAAATCTTTGACATTTACCACTTTTCTGTTGAATGCACACACCCATTGGGCTTTGTTACCAATGGCTTATGACTGGCAACTATGAAGGCTGAAGATTCATTGCTGTTAATCATAATTGGCCCCTTTTCCACATGCGGATTTCAATTCTTTGCTAATTTGCTACAGATTCCCTCAATTCGCCATAATAATTCTTCAGATGTAAGAACTGAGGTTGGGGGGTCCTCAAAGGGTAAGCAGTGACCCACCGCTTGTCCACCACATGAGCGAGGTTGCCCTGGGAGATGAGGGGGCTGCCAGTCTTTTTTGGCCCCTTCTTGGATGAGAAAGGGTTTAATCCCATACAAATGGAGGGGGCTCTCCTCCAGACTTGCACTATATGGCTAGTCTTTATATATAAAGAAAAACATTTCATGTGTTTGAATGTATGTATATTTAATAATGGGGACCTGGAGACCCTTTAATCATTTAGTATGATTAAAAAAAATAATAAAGCTTGCCAAAGAAAAAAATATCATCCAACTAAGCTTAAGCAGAGTATTCCTATCCTACCTTGATATAGCCAAGGGTGACTTCCAATTGGGGGTGGATTTTTAGCCCCAACATACCCAAATAAATTACCTTAAATCTGAAAGTAAGGGAGTGGGGAAGTTACTGGGATAAAGTTCAAGGTGGGTGAGGTACACATCATAAACTAATATAAGCTAGAAGAAAGTGCCTCAATATGATTGGCTAGTTTCTCCTCAGTAGTGATACAAAGGTTAGTAAAATTGGAAAGAGCTCTTTTGGACTTAATATTAGGCTTTTCTAGATTATAACTTGAGCTGTAGCAACATCCATGATGGCTTTGGTAGCTGAGCCACCTAAGAGTCTGAGATTGGGTAAATTCTTTTCAGTCAGCTGAGATTTATATTGTGAGGGTACCATCACTGAGATCCGCTTCAATAGTGTGAATTGTCATATGTGCATGGGTATTTTTTGGCTCTCTGCTGCCTCTAACAGAATTGAATGTAAATTTTTATAGATGTGTTGATTATTTTTTGTTTAAATTAGCAAAGTGAAGGAACATCAAAATTTTTAACTAATTACAAGAAAAGTAAACCTTTGAAGTAACAGGTAAATTCTCCTAATTGACCTGATCAAGTACCTACCATGGGTAAGGATGGAAGTGTTGGGATTTATTGAGGCAGCAGTACAACCATGGAAGCTTTTTAGAGCTTATGAGTTGTCATGGTGCATCACAATTAATTGATTAAGTCAGGAATTTAATTTTTTTTATTTATATTTTAGTTATTTGCATCAATTAGCAAATTTTTGACCTTCAGATTTATTGATTTAAACTTGAGTTTTTATTAATTGCATATGTACTTTGAGAGTGTTAATTTTAATTCTCTGATTACTTAGTTATCAAGCTTACCATCAGCAATAATTTACGCTTGGGATTTAAAATTATATCCAACATGGGATCACCCCCTCTTCCCTCATGCTGGTATTATTGCAAAATTCAGCTGCATCTAATGCTTCACAGGTGGCCAATTGAGGGCATTTTGCCCTCAAGTGATCCATTATAAAAAATACTGGAAACACCATCCATCTTTTTTGACTCAATTCAAAAATGAGTTTTGATGTTGAGTATTTGATGGCGTGGGATGGAATCTGTTAGATGGTATCTTCACAATGCAGATGATTAGTCACTACCTAATGTCTCACACAGCACTTAGTGCCTTGCAGGACAATGAAACCAATTATAGGGTTTTTCAAGACTGGCTGAGGCCAGCAAGTAGCACTTTTAAGAGCTGATTATTGGGGAAGATGTGATGGAAGGCCCCAAACTTTACAGCAATCTTCATGCCTATAAGTAACTTTGTAGACATTTTCAGGATTGAAGTATTTTTATAAACAATAGGATTTGAGCATCAGCCACCAAGTCTTCTCCTGAGGAAAGCTCAAATTAAGTTAGTTTTTAAAAGAGTGAAAATATTTAAAACCACTGTAAGAAAAGCTTCCAACAGTTAAAAATCTAACAATTAGCATATGGGAATGGCCACCCATACTCAACCCAAAGGCAGAAGCAAACAACCAACTAAGTATTTTAAGATTTATAACTCAAATAGGTTGGGTTTGGGTGAGATGGAGCACCAAACCTTAGGAGAAACAAAGCATTTGATTGTTTTGAGAGGGATACCTGATCCAACACTTTCATGCTTGGAAGTCAAATGAAAGACTCTTGGCAGTTCTGGCCCACTGCCCCACACAGGAACTGAAGCTGGCATGGATGAAGACATTGCAACTGATGGCTGCTGCATATTAACATTTTAAATAAAAATATAATTTATTAAACTTTTCAATTTTACTTGCTTAATTTGTTTTAATTTATATTTAAAATTTATCAGCAAAAAAATAAAAGATTATGTATGCATGTATGTATGTATGTATGTATGTATGTATGTATGTATGTATGTATGTATGTATGTATGTATGTATGTATGTATGTATGTATGTATGTATGTATGTATGTATGTATGTATGTATGTATGTATGTATGTATGTATGTATGTATGTATGTATGTATGTATGTATGTATGTATGTATGTATGTATGTATGTATGTATGTATGTATGTATGTATGTATGTATGTATGTATGTATGTATGTATGTATGTATGTATGTATGTATGTATGTATGTATGTATGTATGTATGTATGTATGTATGTATGTATGTATGTATGTATGTATGTATGTATGTATGTATGTATGTATGTATGTATGTATGTATGTATGTATGTATGTATGTATGTATGTATGTATGTATGTATGTATGTATGTATGTATGTATGTATGTATGTATGTATGTATGTATGTATGTATGTATGTATGTATGTATGTATGTATGTATGTATGTATGTATGTATGTATGTATGTATGTATGTATGTATGTATGTATGTATGTATGTATGTATGTATGTATGTATGTATGTATGTATGTATGTATGTATGTATGTATGTATGTATGTATGTATGTATGTATGTATGTATGTATGTATGTATGTATGTATGTATGTATGTATGTATGTATGTATGTATGTATGTATGTATGTATGTATGTATGTATGTATGTATGTATGTATGTATGTATGTATGTATGTATGTATGTATGTATGTATGTATGTATGTATGTATGTATGTATGTATGTATGTATGTATGTATGTATGTATGTATGTATGTATGTATGTATGTATGTATGTATGTATGTATGTATGTATGTATGTATGTATGTATGTATGTATGTATGTATGTATGTATGTATGTATGTATGTATGTATGTATGTATGTTTTATTCAAGGCAAGGGGACCAGGGGACCCTTATTGCTGACACAAAAAATAAAAAGTCAGGTAAAAAAAGCAATAAGCTAAAAGCCCACTTTAACTTCCTGCTATAATAAGACAGGCTTACACCTATCCTGACATATCAGAGGGGGTAGATGGTTTTTGAGGGAAGTTTTTCTCCAATTGGATCCCAAAAGATACTCGCTCTACTTCAGCTAACAGTGCAGTGGGGAGATCCATGAAATGTGGATCAAGTAGATCTAGAGGAGAGTTTTCATGTAGGATGTCAGCAGATATAAGGGCGGCCATATAAATAGAGATATCTCTTCCGCCTTACACCTATATTCTGTTAGTTTACAAAAGGCTGCTTCAGCCTTAGGAGTGGGTTTTTTGAGGTGTCAAATTGGGATGCTCTAGCAACCACCTGAATTGCCACACTCGCATTTTGGTGCATTTGTTGGATATCATCCTTCACTGACTCCTCAAAATCAGTTGGAAAACTTACCTCTGGAAGTCTGTTTGAAAGGTTTTCTGAAGTTTTACTTAAATAAATTCTGGCAGGGATGTCAGTTGGCTTTAATGTTGCATCTATTGCAACTGAGTGGGTTGGCCTGAAATGAATTTTTTTTGAATTTTGGTCTATAACGCCAGCCTGCAAAATTTCAAAGTCAAGCTCAAAGAAGCTAGCAGGTGATTGACATTTTAACCAGTCCAAAACTGGCTGATCCGCCTCATTGACCTCCTCCAAAACACTTTAGGGATAAGTCACTGATGGAGGAGGTTTTATTAATGTTGAGGCAATTGGTTAAGTCAATTTTTAATTTTTGGATGATGAATTCCATACATTCATCCATGTGGCCTCTTGATTGGCCCCAGCTGAAGCGCTCACCAACTTGCCAGCATTTTCTAAATTTTTATAAGATTTAATTGGTTGGGTCAATGGCCAAATTCTCTGTTAATTCCTAAAATTGGCAGCTAGCGGGGGTGGCAAGGTTAATCCCCAATGGGGATTGCAGCTGGCAAAAATTCACCAGCAGCCCTGGCCGCCAGGTCTGCAGCATCGTGGGCCACCATTTGAGGGCACTTTGCCTTCAAATGGTTAAGATCAAAACAGAAAGGGCATACTTTCCATCCATTTTTGACTCTAGCCCAGAAAGGTGAGTCAGGCACTGAGGGGTGATGGCATGAGGGGGGATCAGCTGGGTGATTCCCACTTGATGTGAGATGAATGTCACCACAGCCTGAGGTCCTGCACAGCGCTTTGTGCCCTGTGGGACCACAAAATCAATAATTGGGTTCCCCCATACTGGCTAAGGCCAGTCATCAGCTCCTCATAGAGCTTTTGGGGGGAAAGATGGGAAGGAAGACCTGCCAGCTTCATGACCATAGTCATGTCAGATGGCAAGTGGGTCTGGGTTACTAGGATCGGTGTATTTTTATAAATAAATTTAATTTGGGGTGGCAGCCACCACAGCTTCCTCAGAAGGAAACCCCAAATCAAAATAGCTCTTAAAAGGGCGGAAATTAACAAAGCTGGAGGAAGCAAATGCTTCCATTGCCAGCTCCAGGATCTGGCAATCAGCATATGGAAAAAGCTGCCATACTCCACCCACAGGCAAATACAAACAGCCAAGCGAGGTAATTCAATACTATTAACTCTAATAGGTTGCATTCAAGCTAAGTGTAATGCCAAGCCCTTTGGAGGAACAAATTGCCTGATTGTGTTTGGAGGGCTGGTTGACCCAACCCTGGTGCATTTTCTCACCTCATAAAAAATGCTTGGTGGAGCCAGACCACTAACCCACGTAGGGCCAGCAGCTGGCACAGATGCAGACATCTCATATGATGGCTGCAGCAAACTCAACATCCAAATAAAATTATATTTTTATTAAACTTTTCATCTGATTCAACTGATTCAATTTTTTTGAAGTTCAAAAACTGATCTGCACGAGAGAGAAAAGTTGTATGTATGTATATAGAACATCACTAAACAAATGAACCAAAAAAACTTAATGCAATAAAAAAATTACATAAGTTAAAAGAATAAATTATAGCATTATTTCTTTATATAATCATAATAATATAAATAAAAGTATATATAAGATGTAAAAAAATGATAAGTAAATTTTATTGGGAAGCTATTTACTATTTTTGGCTGATAAAATTGTTATCATTCAGTTGGTACAAGAAGTTTAATTATTTTCCCATTGGTTTAATAGTTATTTTGGTAATTATATATTATAATATTTTCAGCTAAGCAGATGGTAACTTGGTCAATTTGATAGGTTCATTGGTTTGCCAATCATTTGTTAGTTAATTGATAACTTGAGTAGGTTCTTTGGTCTTAGCTATGTGGTTTTAAGTGGGGTACCATTTGCCAATATTGACAAATGAATGGTTGAATTATTTGAGGAGTATTCATTTTTATCCCAAGTTCTGCCAACAATCCTAAGATGTTTTAGAATCTGTAACCTCTAGAAATGGATATAAACCCCATAGATAGTTTCTCAAAAAAACAGATTATAGGGCTCTCTCTTTTTTTTTAGTACTAGATGGTCCCGGGCTCTCTTTACTTTGTGTTTTTAATTTATTCAGTATAGCAAAAATCCTCTCCCTGGTCATCTAATCTGATAAACATTCACGAAGACAGATGACAACTGCTAGACTGAAAAACTGGAGAATACAGATAACTATGCCACCACAATGGCTTTCATTCTGGAATACATTAGGATATTCCGCATCCATAACAAATTGGTGATTTTTCCAGGGAAAACCTGTGAACGCCTCTTAGATCCAAGGCATAACTTTAACGCTGATGCAGATTTACACTTGGCAAACACTAGAATAGTTTTAAAATGGTCCCATCAATGGATGGTTGGAGGCTTACAACTCATATGGAAATGACTGAGAAGTGAGTGGATGACAGTGACTCCACAAAGTGCTAAGCTTCCTCACAGGTGCAGCCAGAAGATGGTGCAGTGCTAATCTCCCATTTAACACCTGGGTTGAATGACAAAAAGTTCCCATGCAAAGTCCTGCAAATCAACCGCACAATTCCATAATAAGCTATGCCAAATGTGACTCAAAGACTAGGACAACGTTACTTAATTTTTGGACATGTTTGAAGGCCTCTTATGACAGTGGCACCAGTATGTCAACTGATACTGCAATGATATGAATCAACAGTTGTTAGAATGCTTTCTGGATGCACTAGAAGAACTGTACCTATATGAAGTCCTCATAGCACTACTTTCATATGATGAACATGCAATTGAAATTTTAATTCCAGTATGCATTCCTAGACAGCTACTGACCAAATAATCTGACAACCAAAAATACTAATTTAGAGGGGGAAGATCCTGAAGAAGATACCATCTTAAAATACAATTAATCAGTCCTCCCTCTAAGTTCATTGCACATATGAACGCCCTTTTAGAACAAGTGTAATAACAAGTATTGTTGGTGCATGAACAGCCTCTAAAAAAACATCTGATGTCACAACTTCAACAAAGCTGTACATCATTTTAGGAAGTCTCTAACCCTTTCTGGTGCTGTAAAGTAGCTCACCTAGATGTAAGATTTCCTGTCAAAATTAACCAAAAAGTCATTAATTACCTTCAAACCCAGGGCAGGCAAACTTTTCTCAATCAGTCCTCTATTAGTACTACAATCCACCACCAATGCCATATGGGAGAGCATGGCAATGGAACACTATCCAACATACACACAACTTTATGCTGCACAACTTCCAAATGTTTACTACAGAATGAGGCCAATTCAATACCAGCACCCTTATGCTGGGCTGCCACCAGTACTGCCTAGGACGCCCCTCTTTCAGATCCAGTATCTTTTATGAACCAAGATGTAGAACATGCTAAGAAACTCATTCTGGAAAATATGTATGCTACCAAAGAAGTTGAATAAACTTAAAATCCAACTCCAACACCTAGCCGGTATATGCAGCAACCACAATTGTAGGCACAAGGTATGCAATATGGAAACTCTACCCTAAGAACAAATCTGATTTTCCTCAATGCAACATGAAGAACCCACGCTCAAGTTTTATGTATAATGGAAAAATATGTTACTGAAAAAAGAAAGTTATTGAACCCCAGAATCAAACTATAAACTTCAATCTCCCCTATTAAGGTTTGAATTGAAGATCTATGAAATCCTGTACAAGAAACATTGAAAGAACTTAAGGAAATTTTAATGGAAGAAGCAATCACCAACCCTCATCTACTGATTTCCCAACAAAGATTTAAATTTGAAAATTCAATAAATATGAAGCAACTAAAACCAAAGTATTTTAAATGAATGAGTATGATGAGTCCCTTTTAAAACAACAAAATATGAAAAAAAAACTATACCATGCATAATTTATTGCCAAACCTCAATGTGACCCAACCAATCAGTATACTGTTTTGCAATTTCAATTTGGCAATCCAGGAAATCTTAGTATCAATTAAATAATTCAATATGAACCAGTGACATTCATCAAAAACTAATCAATGAGGAAACGCTACCTGGATTTAAGTTGTACTTAAAAATATAAAAGATTAACCCAATTTTTATCAACAAGCTGAAACCCTAATTAAGGAGGAAACACTGCCTGGAATTAGGGTAAATGCAAAAGATATAGTATACCAAGCAATATAGATCAACAATATAAATGCCTAGTTACTAAATTTTGCAAATTAGTCTGATGTAAAAGCACAGCAACCTGATATAATGGTTTAACTAAATAATTTATCCCAATTAGCTCTAGATCTGGAAACCTTCTTTTGCCTTAAAACTAATTAATCCACACAACAGTTATTTGATCTCAAAATCAACCTTAAGAAAGATCTATCCTTTCCCTACCAAGCTCTTTTTCATCTGTCTTATCTTGACTGACCAGAGATTGCATTCCAATAATAAGTTGATTGAGAGAATGATGGCCTAGGTATGCACCTGGCACTCTATAATGGCAGAATGCAATCCTCAGTGTAATAGTTTTCATAAGTATAATCAAGCACTGTTACACATCTTTAAACTAGAAAAATGATAACCTTAAAAATGGCTTAAATGCTTACCCACACTTTTCTGGGCACATGTTGAATTTTTTGGATATGACCATTATATCTCATCTGACCAAATTTTATATATCTGCTTATCCACTAGGAAATGAGGCCCTCTAGCGGATATGGGAGTTATTGTTATATATACATTAACTATTGTTTGAAAACTATCCTGAACAAATATTTATCAATCCGCTGGGTTTTGATAAGCTGGATTGATAATGTTTTATTAGGAATGGCCTCAATGATAAACAAGCAACTAAATTGTCAATTTCCATATTGATAATTTAATTATCTTTAAGAGCTATTCTAGGTTTTGTCATCAATTGATTAAGGGATTTTGGAGTTGTTAGGTGAGGGATGCCGCCTGTAATAGCAACTGGAGATTTAAGATTTATGGTATCATGACCTTCTGGTCATGAGTAAGAGTCACATTACCTAAGCAGGTTGCTAACCTGATAAGGTATAAAAAATTTATAGGTTTTCTGATTATTCTCAGCCAATAACCCCTATTAATATTACTTGCATAGGTTCAGGTTTGTGCAATTCTTTGCGTTGTATGATGGTAGTTGATATAATCATTGATATAAGTATGGCAACTATTATCCATAGTTGAATTGAAGTATTAGATTTTGGTCCAACGCTCAGCCAGTATTTCCTCTCATAAATACTTATGATGTCCTGAATATGGGTTTTTTTTTCCTCATACCGCCTAACTCAATCTTTGCTCAGATCCCTGTTTACAGTTTCTCTGGTTTGACACACTGTCAGCAGTAATCCCCAATTTGATTCAGCTTCTTCTCTGGATCCCCGCTCAGATCCTACTCTTTATCTTAAAGAGTCTCCTAATTAATTCACACATCAATAATATCTTTGAGAAAGAATAGAACTCTAAATGGATTATGATAAAGTTTACTAAGCTAATACTCTAGTAAAAGTGATCTGGTAATTTACAATACTTTATTAGTGAATTCTTTAGGGAATTTATATTAGGTAATTTGGTGCCCAACTCTCAGTTGGCACCTCCTCAATAAAATGGCAGCCATTGCCATTGAAAACCTATCCTCACTTCAGCAGTAATGGACTTCCCCATCCTGGATAGGATTCTGTCATTGAACATCCTAGAGTACTAAATGAAAAGAGTCAGAAAATGTATTCCTAACATTTTCCTCTCAGTCCAAGCAAACCCTCATATTTGGCAAGTGACCAGCTTAGGTAATGGGACTTGTTACCCATTAAGGCAGATCACAAATAAACCAATCAATTTGCTAGTTTCAAGCATCACTCGCCTCAAAACTTGCTATTCATTCCTAATTAGTCAGTGATGAAATCTGACCAATCCCAATCAGTACACCTGATAGTTTAATTACTATCAGATGCCCCTATTTCATTGGCAGCTCCGCCCAATGAGATCTTAATTATTCGTCTATATTGATCCCTGACAGATACAACCAGGCGAATATCCCAAAATCCCCCAAATGTAGTTATTCAGAACTCGGGCCAACTGATTTCCTATTCACTTTGCTATAGGAAATTTTCCCCTAGCGATTCCAGGCAATCTAGCAGGCTAGGAATATGGGCAAAAATCCCAACAAATTCCCCCTTTTGCCTAGATTTCCAGCGAGAAAAGGACTGGGGCATGAGAACACTGCTTTGGACACTTGGTTGAATAAATCATTGGTTCAAGCAGAGTACACTTGCCAACACTCAATGCTTTTTGGGATGACCTTTGCCATGAGGCTCTCTTCCTCTTCCTCCTCACTACTGCCTATTCAGAGCGCAGTCCCCATGACCTTCTGTCATGCTGGGCTGATCGATTTACTCATGACAATACTAATTCCAGGATCTGGTTTTCCCCCATCAGGGCGTATGAACCACTGTCATATTCAGGATTCTTGGTCTGGCGTCCTCAAAATTCTAATTTTCTCCTCATCCTCAATAGGAAACTCTTGCTGTCAATGTTTGTTTCATGGCCCAATTAAGAATTCTCATCTATGTTTACCCTTGTTATTTTCTTATCATAACCTCTTGGCTCATATCATTCTTAATTCTTATCTGGAGAGCTTATCCCAATAAACTTTGAGATTAATTTATCCAAAATTGGAGCTTAATTGATTTCAGAGTGAATAATGTCAACTATCATATAAGTCCAACATCCCCCCTCTCATCCAGCTCATTGTCAAATTCTGAGTCATGGTATCAACAGCAGCTCGATAGTTTGTCTGATCAAAATCTTCAGCTCTTCCAGTGGATGAGTCAATCTGCGTGATGGAACCTTTATATGGTCCTTACAGGACTTATAATACTAGTCAAGTACCAGTGGCTAGTTATTCTGTGGAATTACCAGAAATGGTAACCAACCCCGCTGAAACAAGGTTAGCATTTGTGTCACAATTCCAATATGACTGTGTGATAAGCCCTAAGTTGATATGGTGGAATGGATGGAATCTGCCAAGTTATTATAAGTATGATTAATTGAGTGCCTCAAAATGAGGTGATATTGGGTTGTTGGGAAATCAGCCAAATTGGGCGATCATAATTTAAAAAATGAAGAATTGGTGGAACCAATGAGATATGGTGAAGTGAATTACTAAGCCATGAAAGAGGTACCATCCAAAGTTGCTACCATACAAGTGTGATGCAATGATTAAGGAGGTTAGGTTGTTAATAGTTTAGAGCGGGCAAAACAGCAAGTATCAGATGTATTTAATATAAAATAAAAAAGTATAGTGGGGGTAAGTTCTCCATATTATTAATCTAGTTTTATTCTGTTGTTTTAAGGGCAATGATCCTCATATCATTGGTCCTATTGCTCAGTGGGTTGAACCCAGTGCAATATTGATTACAGCTTATCTCAACAAGAACGTTAATTTTATAACAGTGGTGCTCACTACAGGGGGCCCATTGATCAATAACATAGACTGATAAGCGCTCCTCACTCGCTAGTCATGTCATATACAGCTTGCTTTACTAAGGAATCATCTCAACACACTGCAACTGTTATATATGCAGAACTCAATCTTGCCCTAGACGTTGTGCTCAATTGTAAAAAGGAGTTTCTGTAATAATGTTGTATCAACAAGCTGCCTCCATTTGACTGCAATGGAAACATCCATAAATTCTTTAAATGATCTGAGTTTGCAGTAGAAGGAGCTTCAGATCTGCATAAAGCTAAATTACTAATTTCCACTTTGGACATTGGAAGCGCTGACCAAGTTACTTGCTATCTTCCAAACAGTTCTGTTACCTTTTAAGAAGTGTGTGATACTGTGCTGTAATTGTTTGGAGGAAATTCAAAAATGGTGCAACGGAAGGCTGTTTTTTAATCTTTGGGTTTCAACACAACAAGACCCTCACTGCGTTTTCTGATTGATTCTCAGCAGAAGCCCATGTGTTAATTGGGGCAGAAGTTTTAACTGAATGTGACATAATCATAGAGTTGGCCTCTGCTGTGAAACCAAACCAAGAGCTTTTTAATGCTTTGGCTCCATATTTAGAGGTTGATGTACCTTTGCTTAAACTTGTTCAAATTCTACGCCAGCTATCTGATACCTTCCTTCCACCCAGTATAGAGCGGAACCCTATTGCCTCCGCTTCAAGCCTTGTTTATACAAAAGAATCATCCTTCCCTGTTCAGCGCCTGATTGCCATTCCCTGGCCTTATTATCATCACCAGCCTCGTTTTCAACCAAGTTGCCAACAGCAGTTCACCTCCCAGGATGGGCCTGATTACACTGTTCAATACCAGTCCACCTTTTTGGGTGGCCCATTTTACAACACTTAAGGATGCAGGTCTCAGGATTAATTGCTTTTCGTGCGGTCACCCTGGGCACCTGACTAGGATTTTTTGTAATTTTCAGGTTCAGTACCTATTGTGGGAGCAGTATAATCAGGGAAAAGTCAGAGTGGAGTAGAGATGGGACTCTCTACCTCTGCTATTTTGACTCAAAACGTCCCACCTGAACCTATTCCTACACAGCTAGCGGATGTTTCCTGGTATGATGATGCTTTTCTATACCAGCAGCCAGTTGGAGGGGTAAATAGCTGGCACAAACGCTATTCATGGATACAGCAGAAGCAGGCTCCCAGTAGCACCCAAACCCATATGCTTTCCAATTGTTTGATTACCTTCCTACCAATGAACCAGATCCATTAGCTGGTGAAATTCTCAAAAAGGGGTAAAAGTGGCCCTCCCTGTGGACGCTATTGTTAAAGAATACCCTAAAGTGGGAACCATCTAGTATTAAAAAATACCCTAAAGTGGGGAAGGGTATTATGAGCTTCCTTGAAAAAAGAGATCAGTTAAATGTCCATTTTTTAAAACAATCAGATGCATCTTACTATGAGTGTACCTACTGTGACACTGTTATAGTAAAAACTCAAGTGCGCGCAATAATTGATATGGGTGCCCCAGTCAACATAGTGTCCTCAAAGTTGGTGTCAAAGTTAGCATTAAAGCCTGATGTAGAGCACCATATGATGTATGGGACTGCAGGCGCAGAAAGCACAGTCTTGGAAGGAGCATATAGTGTTCTACCTTTGCGGTTTGGGTCAATTGTCATTTTAGCCCCAGCTAAAGTGTTACCAAACAATAATTATGACCTGTTAATTGGTACCGCTTTTATGCTTCACTTTGGAGCTGTTGTTGATATGACAGTAGAGACATTTGAAATTCTGGGGCAGCGGATCCCAATCTACTTCACTTCCAGCAGAATGCCAAAGGATTTGGTACACATGAGTCACATTAACCTTGCGTACAGTGATGGAGTGGTTGCAGTTCACTATCATCGACTAAAGAGCAAGACTCAAGACCTTCCTCAACAAATTTATGAATATCAAGGGCTGCCGCTCAGAGCCGCTGGCCCTATATCTATTCCCTCTGGACACCAAGCAATCATAAGCACCAAGTTAGAGATGGAAGTGCCTGCTGGGCTATATAAGGAGGCCATTGGGCCCTATCAACAATCATGGCTTGAGCCCCACGTGGCGCCTGGCATTATACTTCTGGGGCATGGGGAGATCAAGGTCTTAGTAGCAAATCTACAGAATAAACCAATGAAAATCCGCTGACATCAAGTAGTTGCCTTCCCCCATTTCATTCCAGTTGAGGAGGTCCATGGGATTCATGAGTTTGGCTCACTGGAGGAATTTGGTCTACCCATCAAGATACAGCCCAGCATAATGGCAAATGGTACCGTGTGAAAATTTAATGGGGTTATCAGAAGATCAGAAGAATTGAGTAGAATGTTTATTTAAAAATACAAAGAAATCTTTGCTGTCAATGATAATGATTTGGGGTGCGCCCAAGGAGTGATCCATCGAGTGGGCACTGGGGATCATCCCCTCATCAGATCTTGGCCAATCTGCCAATCTAGATCAGTGGAAGAATTTGTCACAGCAGAAACCAATAAACTGTTGGAGCAAGGAATGCTTGAACCATCAAAGAGCTCATGGTCTTCCCCTATTCTAATTGTCAAAAAGAAGGATGGTACTAACTGGGTAGTAATAGACTACCACAAGCTCAACAGCATTACAAAAAAGAACTCATAACCTTTGCCACGGATTGATAATGCATTGGACCGGTTGGGGGGAGCTCATTACTTCTCCACAATGGAATTAATATCCAGCTATTGGAATATTAAGTTACCTGTGGCGGAACAGGAGAGATGCACCATTATCATGTCAAAAGGGCTTTTTCAACTGGCAAGTATGCCCCAAGGGCTGTGTAATGCCCCCGCTACTTTCCAACGGGCGATGGACACTATCCATGGCAACTTGAAGTTGTCATGCGTTCTTGTATACCTTGATGACATTAACATTTCTCCTGCACACTTTCTGAGCACCTTAGTCATTTGGAAGAGGTATTCTGCCAGTTGGCTGAGGCCAACATCAAAATCAAGCCCCAGAAATTCCACTTTTTCAAGGATCAGCTAGAGTACCTTGGGTTTGTAGTTGATGCAACAGGGCTGAGGCCCCAACCAGCTAAGGTGGAGGCCATTCGGAAGATGACTACACCAAGCAGTAACTTAGATATACAAGTATTTTTAGGGATGATTGACTACCATTGCCACTTCATACCTAACTTTAGTTGTATTGGAGGACCGCTGTTTGAGTTATTAAAAAAGGATGCCATGTTTGAATGGATGGAACACTGTCAACGCTCCTTTGATACTCTTCAAACAGCG
The DNA here is from genome assembly GCA_022478985.1 of Massospora cicadina. Taxonomy (NCBI): domain Eukaryota; kingdom Fungi; phylum Entomophthoromycota; class Entomophthoromycetes; order Entomophthorales; family Entomophthoraceae; genus Massospora; species Massospora cicadina. Next base: position 59,187 of record JAKSZP010006695.1, read on the forward strand.
TTTATCAAGGCACCAGTGCTAAATTAACCAAATTTTGAGAAGAAATTGATTGTAAATATGGATACATCTCTTCCTGCTGTAGGGGCAGTTCTGTCTCAAAAAGATTATGAGGGGGTGGAGCACCCAGTGGCGTATTGCAGTCAAAGTCTGAATAGCCATGAACGAAATTATACTGTGACCAAGCAGGAGTGCTTAGCAGTGATTTACGCTTACAAGCAATTCTGAGGATATTTGCATGGTGTAAAATTTAAAGTTGTAACAGATCACGCTTCTTTATGCTGGCTGCAGAACCTTAAGGATCCTGAGGGCCAGCTAGCATGATGGGCCCTTAAACTACAGGCTTACAACTTCGCGATCCTTCACCAACCAGGAGCAAAACATCAGAATGCTGATTGCTTGTTGAGGCTACCAACTATTGCAGTTACAGCGGACCTGAGCAATATTATGTATGACAAGATGCTCAGCGGAAAGTATGATGATGAGCTGCCCCAAGTCATCAAGGCATTGAATGAAATGTGAGCCAATACTTTCCAGCGGAATGGTGAGTTGCATAAGCGGATTGGTGATTCCACAATGAATTTTCTGTGACTTTCAACGCGGCCTAACATTATCATGAGCGCACATAGGGCAGTTGGGCATGGTGGTGTGCGCAAGACATTGGAATTATTGCGACCTTGGTATTACTAGAAAAGCATTAACTTTGATGTAATTAATACTATCTCCTCCTGTCACCAGTGCCAAGTAGAAAAGCTGTTTCACTGGAAGACCTCATATCAGTTTATTAAAGTCACACTTTGCTTGGCATACAGTTTCCCTTGATGTTGTCAGCCCTCTTCCAACTGGAGTTAACTGGTCCAAGTATATTCTGGTGGCAATTGACCACTTGACCAGGTGGGTTGAGGCATGAGCTATTCAGGATCTGGGCGCGGTTACTGTGGCTAAGTTTGTAATGGAATGCATCATTCAGCGTCACAGCTGCCTGCAGTTTATTCTTACTGACAACAGCACTAATTTCACCTCTCACATACTTCCCAAACTCAACAAAATGATGGCCATCTGCGGGGTTCTAACAATTCCATATCACCCCAAGTCTAATGGAATGGTTGAATGGGTTAATGGGACCCTGGTGAACTTCTCCAGAAGTTGATTACTGATAGGCCCTCCAATTGGAGTACCCTCCTTTCTACCGCAGTGTTTTCTTACAACATTAGTTACCATTCTTCCATGGAGAAAAGCCCATTCCAATTGTTTTATGGACGGCACCCCGCTCTGCCCACACTTCTGTATGCCTGTGTAGAGGACGCTGGCAGAATGGATCTGCAACGCTATTTGACTGTCCTAATGAATATGCTGATTAAATTACAAACTGAAGCGTACTCATTCAGCTTAGCCAAGAAAATTAAAAGCCAGGATGCTGATCAGGTACGGCGAAGTGGCTTAGCACAATTCAAAGATAGAGACATGGTTCTAATCCACAATCAACATGGGTTTGGCTGGAAGCACAAGCTGGCCAGTATCTGGATTGGGCCATTCAAAGTCATTGAGAAGACAGGGATAGATGCATATACTATCAAGGACCCCGCTAGTGGTCAGACCATCAACCAAGTGCATGCAAAGTTACTCCGGGTGTATAAACAATAGTAGCCTTATCATCCAGTCAAGGAGGGGGTAATGTCACAATTCTGATATGACTGGATGGTAAGCCCTAAGTTGATATGGTGGAACAGATGAAATCTACTAAGTTGTTATGAGTATGATTAATTGAGCGCCTCAAAATGAGGTGATATTGGGTTGCTAGGAACTTGGCCAAATTGGGTGATCATGAATCAACAAATGAATAATTGGTGGAGCCAATGAGATATGGCGAAGTGAATTACTAAGCCATGAAAGAGATATCATTCAAAGTTGCTACCATTCAAGCAGGATGAGATGATTGAGGAGGTTAGGTTGTTAATAGTTTAGAGCGGGTGAAACAGTGAGGATCAGCTGTATTTATTATATAAAATAAAGAAGTATATTGGGGGCAAGTGCTCCATATTATTAATAAAGTTTTATTCTGTTGTTTCAAGGGCAATGATCCTCATATCTTTGGTTCTATTACTCAGTGGGTCAAACCCTGCGCAATATTGATTATGGCATATCTCAACAAAAACGCCAATTTTATAACAAATTGTCTCAAACAACTTGTGATAATCCTTCCTCTGTCATTTGTTCTAGAGTTAGATTTTGAGACTCTTTGGATTCAGCTTCTTTGGTAGATACTCCTAACATTATTGTCATACCTCCTGAAGCAATGTCCTTTGCTCTTGATTGTTTGTTCTTCGCTGGATTGGACTTGCTTCCAGAGTTCCTCTTTCAACTCAGTCTATATTACAAGCCAGCTGTCTTGGCCACCAAACTAACCATCGGCAACAGCATACATTTAAAACTCCCCTATTCAGAATTAAGGGCCCAAGTCACCAAGGCTTTGTCCATAGCTCTGAATCCTTCCAAAATTTGAAAAGATCCTAGATTGGGATATTGCAGCCTATGCTCTTCACTTTTTCAGCCAACCTCAAAGTTGGGCCACAAAGCTTCCAGCTTCTCCAAGTTTCCATTGCTCTTTCTGCTTCATCTTCTGAGAAGCTCATAGTCATCACTTGTAGGATGCCATTTGTTCCTTGCAAGACTATCTTATTTCTGAAATGTCCCATCAATATCTTCTACTAATGGCTTTGATAGGGGCATGATTTGGCAACCCCCATCTAGTATCCCTTGTTTGTTGCCAGCCCATATGTCCAGTGTTCTTGACAAAGCCCATTGGCAAGCGCTCAAGGCCAATCTTCTGGCTCTGGTACCATATCAGGATTACTTGAAGTTAATCATCGACTACTTCTTCTTGTACTGTTGCTTTCCTCCCCACTTTGGGTTATTGCATTTGGCTTCTTCCTATATTTCAATTTCTCTTCCCCTAGTCACTTTCTCACAGGGATCTGTATCCAATCAATGAACTTGGTTTCATGTAGGTCTATCCCTTGCTAGCATCCAATCACAAATAGATTTTGACAGGTTATTTACTCCTACTGCAATCCATCCTCCCTTCCCCAAGAGGTGACATAGGTGGAATCATCCCTGTATTGAGGATAACCAATAAAAATAAAGATTATAAAAATATATCAGTTTTTCTATGCAGTTTTAATAATCTTTTTTCTCATATTTTTATCAATCTTTTATTTTTTTTCTTTTTTTATGGTATTTAACCTTGTTTTGATTCAGCAGTCCATCTTTTTATTTTATTCCCCCAAACTGGATCCTAGGTATGCTTAGACCTACCAGTTTTCTATGGTTCAGAGGTCTTACTTTTTAAAGGCTTACCATCTAGATTGGTTCAGAGGTCCTTTTTTTGGACTTGACCAAATCATTAGGACATAACAATTTAATTTTTCAGCGTCCTTTGGGAAATCTTTTTTTATTATTTTTTTCCTCGATCTATTGCTTTAAATACTTAGCATGGACTTGATTTACTATTCTTCCATCCAAGGAGTTCTTGATGGAGTAAGCGTCCATCGCCATCTTGGCAATAATCTCAAACAGAACCAACTACAATTCATCCAATTTGTTTCTTCTCCAAAAGCCGTGTGTATTGCAATAGGAAACTTTTTTGCCTATTCAGTATTCTGATAAGTCCAGTCAGTTCCTATCATCCATCATTTTTGCTCATATCATTTTCTTTAAAGTCATATCATATGCTTGCAATTGCATTTCAATCAGGATATTTGTCAATCAGTTCAGGTAGTGCTCAGCACTCATCCCCTGATTTTGGTTCCACCACCAAATATAAAATTAGTGGCAACACAGCCTTCCTCTCATATAGTAACTCAAACAGCATTTTTCCCATCGCCATATGATGACTAATATTGTGAGTGAATGTCACCAAACTCAATTACATTTCCCACACATAAGTTCTTCCTGTGACCAGCTTTCTCGGCGTTTTGGCCATCATCCCATTAACTCATTCCACCAGTCCGTTTGTCTCCAGCCTGTAGGGTACAGACATGACTCCTCAGATCCCCATTATCTTATTTAACTGTGGGATCACATGAGATGTGAAATTTGTCCCATTGTCACTCAGCAGGACCTGCGGGCATCCATGTCAGTATACTACTTAATCTAGTATGAACTTTGCAGTACTAGTAGCATCTATTTTTTCCAGGGCCTTTGTCTCAACCCATCTCATCAGATGATTGATTGCAACTATTATGTACTTGACTCCCCATGTGCTCATCATCAGCAGTCCCATCATGTCAATGGACACCATATGCCAAGCAAATCCAGGGCAGACCAGTCAGTATCCAGTTATATTCTTACGTGGCTTGTGCAAATGGCACTCCACACAGCAAGCCAAATAGCCCATGACATCATAGTTGATTGACTCCCAGTAGTAGCGCTGGTGAATATGGCTGGTCATTTTTCTCAGGCCTCCATGCTGACAACCTTATGAGCGGCTATAACAATACCTACTCTTTCCAAAAGCTTTGAGAATAGTAACTGCTTCCCATTAAACATCTTGAAAACTTGTCCATCCATGGTCTTGGTGTTTTCCATCGCTTTTAAAAGCATACCTTGGATTTCTTACGGCTCATTTCCAATTTCTTCATTGACCATTCTCTGGAATAACTCATCCGCCTGCTGGTATACCAAAGGACCATTGATAACTGCAATAAGCCATCCTCATTTTGATGATAAGCCCCTGCTTGATGGACAATCTCATAATTGTATGCCTGTAACTTCAGTGCCATTGGGCCAGTCATCCTTCTGGATTTCACAAATTGTGATGACAATGCAACGAGAAGTGGTCTGTCACCAATTTGAAGTGCATTTCATGGATGTACACCCAAAATTGTTTACAGGCATGATTGACTGCAAGGCATTCACGCTCAGTTACAGTGTAGTTCCTCTCAGCGGCTGAGAGTGTCCAGCTCACATATACCTTTGGATGTTTGTCCCCAAGTTCATCTACTTGGCTCAATATGGCGCTGATTGCCATCAATGAAGCATCAGTTTATATAATAAATTCTCAATCAAAATTTGGATATTTCAGAATCAGTTAATCTATCAAATACTGGCATAACTCATTGAAGAATTCCTGTGCTTCTTCATTCCATACAAATCCTTTCTTTGGGTCCTTCAACAGATGGAATAAGGTCTCAGTGATTATGGCAAAAACTTGAATAAATCTTCTATAGTATCTGACCATTCCAAGGAACACTTGGATATCATGACACTATTCATCACAGCCATTTGTTTTATGGCTTTAATCTTCTGGGCTTTCAGCTGCAGTCCACTAGAGTTGATCATGAATCCCAGAAATTCCAACTCTTTCTTGAAGAAGTGACACTTACTTGGCTTAATCTTCAGGTTGACTGTGGACAGTCACTTAAACCCTTCATTAAGTGATGAAAATGGTCAGTAAATGTCCTACTGAACACATTGATGTTGTCCAAGTACACCAGGACGTATGACAATTTTAAGTTATTCAATAAAGCGTCCATGGACCTCTGGAACGTTGCAGGCGCATTGCATAGACCCTGGGGCGTCCTCATCAGTTAATATAGCCCCTGTGTGGTAATAATTGCGCATTTTTCTTGGTCTTCTTTTGGCAAATTGATTTGCCAATATCCCAATAATAGATTCATCGTGGAGAAATACTTCACTTCTCCCAATCAATCTAGTGCATCATCAATTCTTGATAGGGGATATGAATCCTTCTTCATAATCTTATTCAGCTTCTGATAATTGATCATCACCTGATTATAGCCATCCTTCTTCTTTACAATAAAAAATGGACTCATCCAGGGACTTGACAATGGAACTAGAAGCCCATGCCTCACTAGTTTGCTGATTTCTTCTTCCACTACTGCTTTAGCCACCTTTGACTGCCAAATTGGTCTTATCCTGATCAGTAAATTTTCCCCGGTATTGACCTTGTGGATCACATCTCTCATGCATCTCAAATTGTGGTCATCCTAGGTGAATGCTTCCCAATATTTTTTAACAATTTGGGCACCTCTTCTTGCTGTCCTTCCATCATATCAGTGAGTTTCTCTCAATCAACCAATAGATTGATACTCTCAGTTAACCCAGCTGGTAACCCCATCTCATTGAGGATCCCAAAATTGTGGAACATCCTCAATTTGTCCATCAGGATTAAATGAACAAATGTGACGATCTGATTCTTCTCAATCTTCATTGGATTTTTACTTAAATTCGCCAGTAGAACTCAAATTTCTCCATGGCCCAGCATCATTATTTGAGGAGCCACCCAAGGATCTACTCTGGACTCATCCAGGGGCTTCCAACCTCCCCATACAGCAGCTCCAGCATCTCTAATGTCAACCCTGTGCCAACTATTTACTGTGATCCTGGTGGTATAGTTTTTGCATTCTTGATCCTCAGTGGATTTCCCCAATTTTCTAGAATTTCTGTCAGCATTTCTCGTTGCTTTCTGCCAACTCGTGTATCAAATTGGGACAATGCCATCATTGTATATCAAGTTGATGGAGTTTTTTCTCCTACTCAGTGGATCTTCCCCATCTTTTTGATAGACTAATGGTAACGTCTGACTCAATATGGTCAACATATTATTCTTGAAGTTACATTTAACTCCATACTTCTGTAGAAATTACATCCCAATCAGAATGTCATAGTTTTGGTTTTCTAAAACTATTGCTGGTGTAGACACCACCAAAAATTTGAATCAAAGTGGCAGAGCACTATACCTTACATAAGATAGTGGTATTCAGCCCAGCTGTTTCATACTCCTTCTTGTGTTACAGGTCAGGTGAGATCTTCATCCTTTTCACCAGCTTGGTTAAAATAATATTAATAGATGCTCCACTGTCAACAATCACTCTCACCCATACCCAATTCACTTCCAATATATATACACTTGGAGTATTGTAATATAGTATTTTTGAGTGTATAGCAGAAATATTAGCTTGATTGAGGGTGTGAATGATTTGTGCCAATAAATCAGAAAATGATTCCCTGATTGCACTGAGGGGGATTGACAGGTTTGCCTTATTTGATCAAACTTCAATCAATTCTTTGGGATTATCTGTGGCTCAAACCTTGTCCACTAGTTGTCAGGCATATGGCCAGTCAACTTCTTTCTATTATCTCAGGGTAGATACCCTTTGATCCAGATCTTGTTACTGTGTTCATGTCCAAATTGACTACATGGTACAGTTGATCCTGTATGTCTTCATCCATGAACAGATCACTGCTGTCAATTTCCTCATGCATAATATTGGGATGAACAGGCTTCTCTGCAGCTCTATACTGTTCCCCATCTAGGCTGCAGGCCCTTTTCCCAACTCCTTTGCAGTTGCAGATTCTTTTGCTTAGACCACGTTGATTTAATACTTGGGTTTCTTGCAATGTACAGCAAAATGTCCCTTTCCTCCACATTGGTAACAGACTTTCTCCTTCTTATTAATCTGTTTAAAGTCTTCAGGCTTGTTCCCTGGCATAGTTAAATTATTCATCTCCTTAGAGCCTTCATTCCCCTTTATTGGGATTCAAATTTCATACTGGGTAATTTGAAAGTTCTGTTTGGGGCATCAAAGGTTGCTACCACAATTTTTAAATTGTCTACCATCTGAGAGATAGTAATTTCTATCATGAACATGGAAGATATAATTCAGTGAAAATCTCAGTAGGGCTGAAGGGCCACTTGTAATGCAATTCAGGCATCAAAATCATCCAGCACCTTCACTCCAAAAAGGATTTGCAATTCCTAGTAGAAACATTCAGCAAAGTTTGCTAAAAATTGGTCTTTATGGAATTGAATGCCCAAAAACTCTTTTTTGCACTTTGACATGCACATCAGGCTTCTGAATTCCTTCATAATGGCTGCTTTGGCCTCTGCATACAACCATCTGTCCCCCTCCAGGTGGGGCAACACTAGGTTTTGAAAATTAGTATCTAGGCAATTTATCACCATCAATGCCTTTTAACAATCACCATATCCGTACACTGTCATATCAAACAATTGTAAAAAATGCTGGGGCATTATCCCAATGGAAAGTTGGCAAATTTTGGTGCCACTTTGAAATCTTTAAGGTTTCTCTAGCTACCTCTATAAATTTGTCTACTCAGCTCACTTGGGGAGTTATTTTGGGCGTCATCTCCAAAATAGCAGTAAAAGAAGGTGCATGTTCCTTGGGGTAATCATCTTCCCAATTATTGTATGGGGAGACTTTCTTTGGCATCAATTGCCACATATGGCTCACATTTGCATTTGTGAGTCATTAACTCCTTGACCTTTTTAATCAGCCACTCAATATCAGTGCTAAATGCTCTTAAATAAATGCAATCCGCTCCATGCACCATTTTCAAAAATAAGAATTCTCAAATTAAGTTTTTTTCTTTCTTCTTCAATGATGTTACTTTTCCAAGTAACTCATTCTTAAATCTCACTACATTATTAACCTCTTACTCCATCTTGACAACTCTCTCTTCTAAGGCTGCAAATACTTTTTGATCTGCTGAGTTCAGGGCATTTTGATTTATGGTTTGCCAACTCTGTGCATAGTTTTCTTATCTCATCTATATATGACAGCACATTCTAATCTCTTCTACTCAACTACAACCCTGTAGTGAGCTCCATTTTGTAAAAATTTAGAGGTTTTCTGATTATTCTTGGACAATAATCCCTATAAATATATTACTTGCATAGGTTTAGGTTTTGTGCAATTCTCTGCGTTGTATGATAGTAGTTGATATAATCATTGATATAAGTATGGCAACTATTATCCATAGTTGAATTGAAGTATTAGAATTTGGTTCAATGCTTGGCCAGTATTTCCTCTCAAAATACTTATGATGTCCTGAACAGGGATTTTTTCCCTCATACCACCTAACTCAATCTATGATCAGATCCCCGTTTACAGTTTCTCTGGTTTGACACACTGTCAGCATCAATCCCCAATTTGATTCAGCTTCTTCTCTGGATCCCCGCTCAGATCCTACTCTTTATCTTAAAGAGTCTCCCAATTAATTCACACATCAATAATATCTTTGAGAAAGAATAGAACTCTAAATGGATTATGATAAAGTTTACTAAGCTAATACTCTAGTAAAAGTGATCTGGTAATTTACAATACTTGATTAGTGAATTCTTTAGGGAATTTATAGTAGGTAATTTGGTGCCCAACTCTCAGTTGGTACCTCCTCAATAAAATGGCAGCCATTGCCATTGAATTACTCATCCTCACCTCAGCAGTGATGGACTTCCCCATCCTGGATAAGATTCTGTCATTGAACATCCTAGAGTACTAAATGGAAAGAGTCAGAAAAATGTATTCCTAACATTTTCTTCTCAATCCAAGCAAACCACTCATATTTGGCAAGTGACCAGCTTAGGTAATGGGACTTGTTACCCATTAAGGCAGATCACAAACAAACTGATCAATATGCTAGTTGCAGGAAGCGTCACTCACCTTGCAACTTAATCCTTAAATTCCCAATTGGTCAGTGATGAAACTCAACTGATCCCAATCAGTACATCTGATAGTTAATCAGCTATTAGATGCCCCTATTTCATCAACAACTTTGCCTGAAAAGATCTTAAGCATTCATCTGGATCAATCCCTGATGGATCTGACCAGGCAAATAACCTAAAATCACCCAAACATAGTTACCCCAAAATTTGGGTCAACTAATATCCAATTCAATTTGCATTAGGGAATTATTCCCTAGCAATTCCTGGTAATCTAGTCAGCTGGGAATATGGGCAAAAATCCTAACATAAGGGTGAATTGCTGGGGTTGAACAAAAACATTAAAGTCATTCTTTGTTTCAACCCAGAAAAAGGTGTGTTTGAGTAGGGGAGAGAACCTGACCAAACTGATGAAAAATATCATTGCTTTGCGCTACCCTGGATGGTGAATTGTTAGAAACGGCTGCCATTTTTATTTGGGGTTTCAACAGAAGAGTTGGGCACTAAATCCCCTTTATATTCCCTTAAAATATATTAACAAAAGCATATCTTTCTAGTATTAAGTGTATTTAGTTTATTATATATTTGTTCTATTTCAGAGTACTCTTAGGATTAGAGTAGATAGGATCAGATCCCGCGGTCAGGTCCACTTTGGTGGTGCTTAGATTTGTGCAACCCCAGTGTGGTGGGGGAAGTACCCCAGGTTTCATCCCATAAAGTTGCCTGCACTGGGTGCCCTAATGGGCACACAAAAACTCAAAGATAGGATCATATATCCCTAGAGCTAATTATTACTATCAACTTCTCTGCAGTTCCTGCTTTAAGGAAGAAAGAAATCTCTGTCCTAGTACTAGGTTAAGGTCTACCAGAAGAAAGAAATAGAAGTTCACCAAAAAGACCACAGAACTATAATTACCTGATAAGTCCAAATAAGAGACTCTAAGTCAGAATTAGGTGTTAAGTCTTAAAAGTAGAAGTTGCCTTAGAACCTCTGAACCTGCTGCTAGTAGGTTAAGTTCTGTTGTTATCCAGAAGTTACCAAATTCAGAGGAGAAGTTGAAGGGAGAGGAATTCCCTTGTTGTCTGGACAGATTACGCAGTACCTTCATAATGGGTTGAATGAAGATGGTTGTACCCATTTTAGGAGGAACCTGAGCAGGCTAAATATTTGACTTGTGAACTGCATAACTGGATAATAGTCTTCATATTAGTATCAATAACCCACATAATTTATTGAGATTTATAAACAAATATTAATTGCACATATAAAGAGCCCATGCAAGAAAACTGAGGAAGTTGAAGTAGCTATAATCAAGAAAAAGAAAGCTTCAGAGTTTAATGTTGGTCTCATCCTATAAGAGAAAGTTGAGTGCCATTGCTCCCCAAATTTTCACAGCACACCAATATAATATCCACATCACTACTTGGTAAACACTGTACAAGTTGTTGTTTTGTAATAAAATTTTAGCATTATATGCTATCTAAGCAACTCCTTGATCACCTTCCATCAAAATTTTCAACTTAAATAATATGACCTTAAAATTGGTACAGAACTATTTGCACCAAATGAAGATTAACTATGATAGATTTTCATAACCTACCAGGTCTTTAAAGTTGATGATTTGTCCTCATATACTGGAATAATCTTATGAACTATCACTATAAGGCTCAGTCTCATACCAAAGGCCATTTAGAGCTACTAAAATACTCCCTTATGGGAACTACAACATAGAGACCCTCATTAAAGTGCCATACCAATCTGCCATCAATAGCAATTATCTTAAATTATATTAGTATAAAAATGACTAAGAGGAGTTTTAAACAGTATAGTAATTCACCACTATTTGGCAAATCTCTAATTTAGCATTTAAAGAATATTCATTTTTATTCTAAGTTCTTCTAATAATTCAGAATATTAGACTCTGAAAAACCCCTAGAGCAAAATTAAAAACCCATTTCTAGTTTCCTAATAAGGTGACAGGTTATATAGTCAAAATTTACTTTGAATATTTTTTCATAATAAAAAAATCCTTTCTTGGGATATCTAATCTAATAAAAAACCAGGATGGCAGATGATGACTGCTATACCAACAAACTGAAGAATCTAGATAATTAGGCCACCACACCAACAGACCATCATGGAATACAGCAGAATCTGCTACGTCATGATGGTAGTTGATGGTATTCAGTCAATTTGATAGGTTCAATGGGTTTGGTAAGCAATTGGTAGTTATTTAGTCAAAATAATAGGTTCATTAGTTTTGGCTTAATGATTGATGGTTATCTGATTGATTCAATGGGTTTAATAGTTTTACTAAGCAGTTGAGTTTGGTTGATTTGATAGATTTAATTTTTTCCTAAACTTATCAATGACTATCTACAATTTAAAAGCTAAAATAATGAATGTCTACAAAAAATTAATTTTGTTTCTTTTCTCTAAAAATATTCAATCTTAACCAAATTAAGTTTGAGGAGCAAGAATATAACACCAGAATTTTTAGCTCTTTGTTAGAGGTACTTATATACATTTGTATGTACAAAACTCTTCCCTTCAGACTTTTACATCTAACTACTCACTAGAAAATTTCTGATTTCCTTTATTTTCATTTATAGTCTACTTCTGAGGTATCTTCATGATGTTCCAACAATAGTATGCAAGCATAGATGAGTTTCACATAGCATGATACATACCTTCCATTGCTGATATACCTTGATGGATGCACCCTCCAAGTATGTCACTCAAAGCGCCACAATTGCTTTGAAAGAAGTTGAAACGAGAGTGCAGAAAGTGGATCTTCAGTGGTATATTACAACTTAACTATTGATATGTCCTCAGAAGTCCAACAGCTAGATTATAATTTTCAGCTCATTGATTTCTCAAAAATTGTGAACAACAGTTTTGAAAGCTTCCCAAGCTGCTTAATCTTTCCCTTACATGTATTGCAGTAAATTTGTGGTACTCAAGGGTTTTCCTCGTCTATTTTACAGATGAAGTTATGGCAATATGCTGTCTAAGTTAATCAAGTCAATTTACATTTTTGAGATAAAAAAGTCACTTTGCCACGCAGCAAAAAATTACTCGCACTACTAATATATTTATGAGGCATATTTAAGTTAAATTAATTTAAAATATAAACCGAATAATAAATTAGATTAAGAAAATGTAGGTTATGAACATATCTTTTTTTTTTTATGAACATATCTTTTGTACCCATGAAAATAAATGTTTCTGGTTATGTATATTTCATATTTACCTCTGAAAACCGAATGTTCTTAGAACTTCAAATGCAGCAATTCACTGAGAAATAAGAGCACATAGGATTTCCTACTAAGTACAACAAACAACGTCTATGTAAACAAAATGGCTTCTCTAGGAATAAAATATAGATTATTCAGTGTTGCCAACATGTATTTGTACAAAATAAAAAATACTAACTTTGACCATCTAGTACTAAAAAAATACTAACTTTGTAATATTTCCCTCTGTCACAAAAAGTCATAAATGAAATCATGCATCTCAAGAGAATAAGAGCTAACTAAACTTTTTAAATATCATAATCGTTTATTTCACATCAAAATGAATAGAAATCAACTGTTTGATTCGGAAAGATATGAGTGCAGACCAGGGTGATTGATTAATATCGTCTGGTAAATTATAAACTCGAGCAACACTAAGTGAATCGGCTAGTATGTAATGAAACGATTCGTTACAGTAGTTAATTTTCAATTCTCGCCAATAACTTGCAAGTGATATAGCTTTTACAGTTCTAAAAGATACTATTTATCTTTTGCTACTTTACAGGGCTGGGGCCTTCTTTCTAAAAAATGGTACTTAACGGTGCAAATTTTTACTGATGTATATTATAGACTAAAGGTACATCAAGTTTTGGTAAAAGACATACCAAGTCTCACACAATTTGCCGTCGTTGTGGACGTCGCTCTTTCCACAATCAAAAAAGACATGTGCTTCATGCGGCTATCCCTCTGCTAAGATTCGTAAAATGTAGGTTACTTATTAATTTAAAAATTAATTTGTACAGATAACTGGAGTGAAAAGGCTAAACGTAGAAAAACTACGGGCACTGGCCGCATGGCTCATCTTTAGAAGTGTTCACCGTCGCTTCAAAAATGGTTTTCGTGAAGGTATTGTTTAGTTTTTGCTTTCATTACATGGTTAGGAACTGTAGCCAGAAAGCAAAAGAGCGTACAAGAATCCCAGATCATTAATCTTTTGACATAAAAAAAGAAGCTTGTTTTTATTTAAAAAATTTATCACCTTGATTGTTGAGTGTTTTCTAAATTTCATGCGTACGTTCTTATTTTTAGAGTTCTTTTGGGCTGAATTGATTTTATTTATAAAAATTATATGTCTTTAAGAAAATTTTGACAATAAAGCTAAAGGAAGCTGGAAAAATTTAGTGGTATATAGTATTTATAAAGTAATTTTCCTAATTTTTTGAAATTATTTTTTACATTGATTTCGGTTTTCCTCATTAGTCGGTGAGTTATCGTCCCCAGGTTGGCCCTCCTTGAATAAGCAGATATTTATTATTAAAGTGTAAATGAAAGTTAGTATTAAACTTGCTTTAACCTTAACTTTTTAAAACTTTTCATGCAACATTAGGTCTATTTCTTACAATTTTATAGGAAGCAAAATTTACAAACAAAATGTTAAAATGTTCAACATGAATTTTTTTGTATATAGCCTGGCAATCAATTAAACTACATTTTGCGTGGCTATAAATATACAATTAAGGATAAGGCTTAACCTTAAAAATGTTAAAATCTCTATATATAGAGACTAAAGTATTTTTTTTACTTTTATTGCATTATTATTTAAACTTTGTAAAATTATAAAAATTTACCGACAACTTTTAAAGATTATAATTATAAGTGTGCTTATTATTTGATGTGTTTTTAGAATATTTTTTTATCTCTTTGTGCAGTAGTAATTGAAGAATTATATATATATTATTGAATTTAATTAGTCTGATTAAAAAAATTGCTTTTAATATTCAATAATTTAGTCTTAAAGCTAATTATATTAACACCGCAAGTTAACTCTTATATTGTACTTTTAAACAAGCTAGTCATTTTAATTTTTTTAAAGTACATTTGTTTAACGTAATTTAAAATACAAAGCTTTATAATTAGTATAAAATACTAGTTTATATAACCTAAAGGTCAGAGTTCTTGTTACACTTAAATAAATTCAGAAACTTTTTTATTTATGCTTATTACAATACATAGGTTCTATATTTCTGCTACTTCTTTGTCTAGTATTTAAGCATATTTTACCTTAACTACAGCGTAGTATGTCTTGTTAAAATAGAAAGCTTTAACTTAATTTGATGCAATTCTTTTTAAATCTATGATATTTTATTTATGGTAGGCTGACCTTAAGAAAAGTACTGTAGCAAAAGTAAGGAAAGCAAAAGAGGGTGTGCCTCAAACTAAACCTAACTAGTAGAAGAAAACGTTGAGGTGAGTGTTTTTATGAGACCTGATGGTATAAGATTCAGATTTGGTTGAGTTATAATTATTGCATCCAGGCATATTAGGGAATATATCTGTAATGCTGGTAAACTAAAGAATTGAAAGTGGGAGCCAGCTTTAAACCAGTTTTTTATGTTGATACAGAATTGCGTCAATTAAACAGACTTGAGAAAATAAAAATAAATTGACCTTTAATTTTATTTAAAATTAAGAATTGCATAAAGCATAGCCTTTACAAACCACATGGATAGACCAATGAGAATACACATACAAAATTGCTTGTAAGGGTCTAATTATGACAGCTTGACTTTCAGCATAAATGTCTCTTTTGCTGGGCAGAAAGTGTAGCATTTTGATTTGGTGCTATCTTTATCTATGGTAGTCACTTATTGTTTAGTTAATAAATTTCTTTATACCTTACACTAAGAAATTTTTTGTAATAATAATTATATGACACTCATGACAGATAAATTAATTGGCTGTTCAGTATGTCCCCTGTGAGCATTACTGGACTTGCAGTTTAGTTTTGGGTATGGTAGCTTGCAAAATGCATATTTTCAGATATTAAGTTAATTTATTAAGTTAGTAGTTCTAATTTTAATACATTAATAACAATTTAATCTTTCGTATGATTAGCTCTTATTTGTTACTTAAAGCAATATATTTTTGAGTGTGCACATATATAGCAGAATTACTAGAAGGTCTGGATTTGTTATCAAGACAATCTCATTTATTAATCTGTAGTTACTGCTCAATATGATAATCAGTATATTTTTTACATAATACTAGCCAAGTAACCCCAGCTTTGCTTGGGTTTATAATTTACCAGGTGATTATAATCAATTGTTTTAATTTTTATATTGGTAGATGGCCATCAATAAATTCAGAAACTGTTAAACCTATTGGATATTCCAACCTCCAACCACTTAGCCAAAGTTAATTAAGCCTGCTAAATTAACTAAACCATCAATCACTTACCTGAATCTATTGAGCCCATCAAATCAGCCAAAAACTCTAACCACTACTCATCAAAAACCAATTGTTGAACTTACAAAATAGCCAAAAACTACTAACTGCTTATCAAAACCTATAAAACTATCGAATTAAATGGATACCAAAACGCTCAGCCAAATTGATATATAATTACTATTAGAAATTTTTACTTTTTAATCTTCTTATTAAAACTGATATGTAGAACTTTGGGTAAGGTACAATTATGACTGTGTTGGTGTTGAGCACCAATGCCCCGAACCGCGATAGCGAATAGCAAGGCGGTCCATGGAGTTCCTGGCCTATCATATGCCGCGCATGGAGGTTTTCTGGCTTTATCCTCCTTTCCTATTAATTCGAATCCATTTAATCAGTGTGATATCATCCCAGGTTGGCCACCCTTGAATAAAATATAAAACTGATATAATTCTTATATTTATAATTTTATTATAAAACCTATAAACATTCACAAACTAAAGTACTTGTGCCATATTTTTAATTTTTGGTTTATTTGTTTATGAGATAATCTTTAGTACATAAACAAATAAACGAAATGATATTTTTAATGAGAACTTTAGGCTAATTCTCAGGGGAGGATATCCCAGTGGTAGAATAGGGACCTCTACCGCTGCTCTCCCGAGTTCGATCCCGGTAGTGAACTTTGGGTAGGGGACGATTATGACTGTGTTGGCGTTGCGCACCAATGCCCCGAACCGAGATAGCGAATAGCAAAGGCGGTCCATGGAGTTCCTGGCCTATCATACGCCGCGCATGGAGGTTTTCCGGGTTTTATCCTCCTTTCCCATTTTCTTCACTTCCCCTCGTCGGTGCGGTACCGTCCCCAGGTCGGCCCACCTCGAATAAAATTTAAAATTTAGGCTAATTCTCATTGATACCCAGGTTTACCCAAATTTATTTGTGGTTATAAAGTTTACCAGGTACTCTCAATCAATTCTTTTTTATATCGGTAGATGGTCATAAAATTAAAAATCAAATTCTATTGAATCATTATAAAATCACCAATTACTTAGCCAAAACCAATTGAACTTATCGAATTAACTAAAACATCAACCATTTATCTGAAACCATTGACCACATCGAATCAACCAAAAAACACCAATCATTCAGCAAAATCAATTGAACTATCAAATTAACTAAATCATCAATCACTTACCTGAAACTATTAAGCCCATCGAATCAACCTAGATCCACCAACCACCACTCAACCAAAACTGATTTTTGAACTTTTAAATCAACCAAAAACTACAAACCGCTTATCGAAACCTATAAACCTATCGAATTAAACGAATAAAACCAAAACGCTCACCCGAAATGATATACGATTGTCATTAGAACCAAATACTTTTTTCATTCTTATATATAACTTTTATAAAAAGTATATATATATATTTTGAAAAATAGCCTAAGACCATTCCCTAAATTTATAGTTTTTTTGTGCCAAGTTTGGTGATTTTTGGTTCATTCTTTCAAGAGATAATGTGTCCTCCACACATACATACATACAATACATACATACATACATAAAATGATTTTATATATATTAAGATTTTTACTAGATCTAATATATCTCTTATCTTTTTTGGAGGGATTAGACAAATTTCTCATTAGAGATATAAAGAATGTTTATCTAAAATCTACATAGAATATCATTATTAAAACTGATGTTAATGGTAAGAAACTGCATGCTTGTGTTCTATATCAACTTCCAGTTTACTTTTTCTTCTTATGGTGTTGCACTTATCCTAAGGTCAACCCACCCAAACAATTATTTCTTTTTACTTAATGATATTATGTTTTACTTAATTTATATTTTTATAAAAGTTGTTTTTATAATAAAGTTTTATATTCTTAATGTTTGGTTACCAGATCCTCTAAAGGGTGATTGATAAGTCATTTTTTACTTTTACTTACCCAACCTAGTTATAGTGGCTATCAGTTTAATTATATAAAAGTGGAGCTATAGTGTTAGGTATTAGCCATCAATTTGACTTATTTTACATCACCATGATTTACAATTTTTCCCTATACTAGTTAGAATTAATAAGGTTTAAAAATACAATATAGCATACTAATAATATTATAATAAATCAAAAAAAATTATAAAATTTTCTGTGCTCTTTAAGTAATTGTTGGATCAACAAAGTATGTAAGTTGCCCTTATTAAACTTTTTGTGCATACTTATAAGAACCTTAGTAAAGCTGCTCACTATATTATAGCTTTTTACCAAAGGTATTGGAATTTAAAAACTTACTACTGATTTAATAGTTCTTGATAATAAGTGAGCCTCTGAGAAGTATGCCTGAAAATGTGGTAGTGCTTTTTTATCTTGATGGTTATGATCTGTATAGATTGGCGTTTTGCCATTTAAAGGAATTAGAATTTTTTATTTGAGGTGGGCTGACCTGAGGATGATACTGCACCAATTAAGGGGAAATTAAATGAATGGGAAAGGAGGATAAAATCTGGAAAACCTCCATGTGTGATATATGATAGGCCAAAAAACTCCTTGGGCTGCCTTTGCTATTTGCTATCTCAGTTCAGGGCATTGGTGTGCAATGTCAACACAGTCATAATTGTCCCCTACCCAAAGTTTCTGTACCGGAGTTGAACCCAGGAAGGCAGTGGTAGAGGGTCCATATTCTATCACTGGGGTATCCTCCCCTCATTTAAAGAAATAAAGCTGTCAGAATCCTTATCTTCTTACTTTTAAATTTAGGCTATGGTCTTATCAGTACCAAAAGTTTATAATATGTAGCAAACAGAGTTAACTATTTAAAAATCTATATAGGTAAAGCTTAAATCTTTATTTATAAAAGTTTAGTAAATGTATAGTAGTTTTTAATGAACACTTAGAGTAATGCTTGTAAAAGAGTTAAGTGTAACATGAAACTGAGCACAGGAGGTTGCAGGAGTGAAAGCTTCAGGCAAAAGATGATAGAGCAAGTCAAAGTGGCCAAGAAAAAGGAAGCAACGTTCAAGGTTATCTCAGTTTTGTTTTCAAGTAACTTTATTAAACAAAACACACACCAAACTGATGACAACCATCAGGGACAAGAGCCTCTGAGAGTTGGGGTAGGTAGCATAGGAACTGCTGAAAATTCAGAAAAATAAGATGTGGCAGAGTCAGCAGAATAGGCTGTGGCATGGGGGATAGTTTTGAACCAAAGGTGAGGGTTAGACCAGAGCAGAAAATGGAGCCTGGCCATTGTGAAGGTTTTAACCAGTGTTTCTTTATAAAAAATAAAAATTATTAGAAAACTAAGGCAAAAAAATCTAAATTTATTAAAATTTAACTCTTTTTTTTAGCACTAGGTGGTCCTATCCTAATTAAAATTTGACTCTATCTGAGAAAAAAAAAACTCCTTAATTTTATAAAATTTATAGGGAAGATTCAGGATGGTTTCAAACCAATTAACAAAACCTAATATGAGATTTAATTTTTTTACTAAAATAAAGATTTATAAATTTGGCCAAATTCTGTAACTTTGTATATGATGATTTTCCAGATTTTTGGGTCAATTTTCACCTGATTTTCTGCCTCTGGAGTGCCGTTTCCCTCAGTTTCAACTGGCAAAGCCAGAACCCATTTAAAGTCAATTTACTTAAAAAGGTCATTATTATTCCTTAAGGGTTCTGGCTTTGACTCCAAGGGCTTATTGTGCTTAGCTTTAGTGGAACATTATACACCAGGAAAATTTTGCTAACTATGATATCAACCTCAGCTCTTGGATGGGGTTCCACACTGCCTGAAGGGACATTGGCCAAAGCAGAATCCTTTTGGGGGTAGGCAGCTTCATGGCAGCCAAGTAGGCTTGAGTGACAGGGCCTACAGTGTTGGGAACCTAGCATAGAAGTCACATATTAGATTCTGAGCATTGCACAGTCTCAATGGGATATAGTTGTTCTTGGTCTCATAATAACTTTTCCAAGACACCAAATACTATAGGCAGCATCAGGATAGGTGAGAAGCAAGAACAGCATCGATCTCATATTGGGGTTCACCATATAATATGACAGGCTTAGGGTTAGGTGGCATGAGATCATCAAAGGGGGTCAGGAGGCACTCACAGAGGGTGCTAAAAATTTGATGAAAGGGGGTAGATCAACTGGGTAAGCTGATGGGACAATCTTCTTGATGATCTTAAAGGTTCCAACATGCTTGGGGCCTAGCTTGCGGCAGAGTTGCTTCAGGTGGAGGTTCTTGGCATTGACCATGACCAAGTTGCTTGGCTTGTACTCAAGGCCTTTGCAGCACTTGCAGTCAGTATATGCCTTGTAGATCCTCACAGAATCAACGAGATGGTCCAGCACTACCTGATGTATGTCTGAGCTTTTTGGCGCTCTCATTGAAAGCAACAATATGGACTCATTCTGCAGACTCAGGTTAAAGCTGGAATTGTACCCATAGTTTATAAAAAAGGGGATGTGCATGTAGAGTTATGAGCAAGATTATTATAGGCAAATTGTGCCAGCAGAAGGTGAGAGGCCCAATTGTTATGTTCATCGTTGGAATAACTATGCAAGATTGCTACAAACTGAGAGTTACCCTCTTGGTTAGCCCATATGTCTGAGAGTGAAAGGCTGTGGAGTGGCAAGGGCGGATGCCTATGATGAACAGTAAGGCTTCCCAGAATTGGGAAGTGAATTGTGGCCTGAAATCACTGATAATCTTCTTGGGGAGGTCATGTAGGTAAAAAATGCGGTCTACAAAGATGTGGGCTGTCTAAATGAAGGCAATTGTGGTATTGCAAGGGATGAAATGGGCCATCTTGGTAAAGTGGTCCACTACAACCATTACTGCATCATTTTTATGGGACAAGGGGAGCTTTACGTTAAAACAAATGGACACTGAAGTCTAAGGGCCCTCTGCATTCTGGAGGGGACAAGCAGCCCAGAACTCTTCAGATGACTAGGTTTTGACTGATTACATGTCAAGCAGGAGCTTGTGAATTTGGCCACATCTGTGGCGATGCCTTTCCAACTACAGGAGCGGTGGACCAACTTAAGCGTCTTGTCCTTGCCAGAGTGGCAGCAGTTGAGGGCCATGAGCTTTGCAAAATTACCTCCTCTCTCAGAGGTCCAGATGATACCACCACTTGCCTTGATGGAGGATGACCCCATCTAGCAACTGGTAACATCTGTCCAAGGGTTCACAATTCCTCTGGCAGGCTTGCTTAATCTTGTTATAGTCAGCTGACAGGGGTTGGGACAATCTAATATGGGTAGGGTGCCAGTATTCCCTTCCAAGAGTTCCATCATAAACAGAGCAGGGGATTAATTAGTGGGCTCCTCTACACCTGTTCCAGCTTATTCAACGCCTGGGTATTGTGAGCATCAACTAGTGCCAGGTCAGGGGCAAAGGAAGGGTTTCATGATAAGGCATCTGTCAAGTTTTCACCAAATTCGCATATCTCCAAAAAAATCCTCTTCCTCAATTCCCCTGACATCATTGGAAGGAGCAAGCAATCTATTGCAATCTATCAAAGTTGATGATCAATTGGATTATGATCAACTGATTTAAGATTTGATTGCGCAGAGATTAATTTACTCTGATAGATTACAAACTGTAAAAAAGCCTATAAATATTTCCTCTTTATATAAATAAAAAGTAGGTCAAGTTTAATCTGTATTTTCTTATTTACTTCATTGCATTTTTGGAGAATCTGCCTAGTGTAACTTCGATATACAACCTGCCCCATTGGAATTGTAATTTAAAACTTCCAGAGCATCTGGTAACAGATTTTGGGTACCCTAATGAATTATTGGTAATGAACACTAGAAGGATTTCCAACCACCAGGACTGGTGAGGAAACACCTTTTTGGAGGCGCGGTAGTACATCAACGCCTTGTGGTCAATGCAGACAGAAAAGTGCCACTTAGAACCATGAAAATGATGGTGCCAGTGCTGTACCGCCTTAACAACATTAAGGAGTTTCTTATCATAAATAGCATATTTGAGCTGAGCCAGGGTCATCTTCTTGGAAAAAATAAGCAACATGACGTTTCACTCCATCCTCCTCAACCTGCAACAGAGCCACTCTAACTGAAAAGTTGGAAGCATCAGCGGTGACATTAAAGGGGCGGCTAAGATATGCATGTGCTAGCACTGGGATGGACAAAAGTATGGACTAATGTCATGGAACGCGGTGTTGCATTCTGTGGTCCAACTGAAATAGTCTTTCCAAATGCAGTGTAGAGAGGGGTGGCAACTTCTGAGAGCTGAGGGTTGAACGTCTAGAGTAAATACATATCCCAAGAAAGCTGCATAACTCTGTGAGAGATGAGGGAGTAGCCAATCACGGATTGCTGCTTCATAATCTGGGGAAATCATGTGGTTGCAGGAGAAGATAATGTTTACTAAGAACTCAACCTTGGGATGGAAGAACTCACACTTGATAGCTTTAATAGTAAGGTTTCTCTGTACAAGTCAATCCATGATTAATTTAAGGTGGAAGGCGTGAGACTCTGCATCCTTGGAAAAGAACAATATGTTGTCCATGTATGCTATCATGTATATTCCCATAAGGGCTCTTAAGAAAGCATTAATGAATTTTTTGAAAGCAGGCGGGGGCATTCTTCAAACCAACCGGCATTACCCTGAACTGGTAGATGCCTTTCTGAGTATAAAAAACAGCCAAAAAATATTGTCCTTATTTTTATACAGATATGATCAGAGGCGTTAAGGCAATCCTGCTTTATGAACACCCTAGCCTTCTCTATGTAGCGGATAATCTGCTGCTACAGGAAGCTGATGGGGGTTGGGGACTGTCACATTATTTAGATTGCTATAATATTTGCAGGGATGGAGGGAGCCATAAGACTTCTCAACAAATAGGAGGGGGAGAACACCAGAGAAGATTTCTTGAAAATTTGACCCTTGGAGAGCATGTCATTAACCCATACATCCAAGGAGTCCCCTTACCTCAAGGACAAGGGATAATTGGGAGAGGATATCTTGTTGAGGCCAGCGGTCAACTTGAACTCAAAGTCAAACTTGGTGTACTCAGGGAGTGGGGGCCTTAGAGGGATCAAACATGTTCACATATTGTGTATGCATTCAGGCAGAATAAGTGCTGGGGCAGGGTGACATTCAGTTGAATAGAGGCTAGACCTGCCTTGGAAGAGGGCACATTTTCTTGGGAGCGCCATTGCGCTTTCATTCAGACAAGGGATGATGATTGTGACTCATTAGGAAATTTTGCATGCATGGTAGAGTCCATGAGGTTGGTGAAGATGTCAAACCGTCGCCACCAGCCAACACACAGAATAACAGGTTAAAGGAGGTTTTTAATTGAGGAGAATCTTTCAACAAAGTACCAATCGCCTGCAACAAAGAAAACAGGTGATGATACACGGTATCTTAAAATGGTTTGAGATGCCCCACCTTTTACAAACTAACCAACTCCTAAGGGAAGGCCAGGGCCTCCGCCAGCTCTTGAAAGATAAAGATTTTAGTAGCACCAGTATCAGACCAAAGTGAGCGTTTGGAAATCCTTCCCTGCAAAGGAGAAGGTAGCCATGAACAAGAATTATGCAGAGGAGGATTTATTTTCTTTGGAGACAAGGGAAGATAGGATTGCTCCAAGCCCAGAGGGTGTAGTATAGGTGAGAGTATTCCCTGAAGATTCAACAGCATATGAATTCACATTGCCACCAAATTGCCCACGGAATTTGAATGGATCAGGATAGCTTAATGCTCTATGTTTGGTGAGAAGGAGATCCTTATCTCAGGAAACTACACCTGTAAGGATGGCCAAGCTTTTAGAGGGGTCAATCAAGGAGAGTTCCTCTTTGATAATCTTTTCATATATCTATCTTTTTCAAGATAGGGTCTGCCAATAAAGGTGACTCTGGAGTAAAAGGGAAGAGTTGAACAACTGGGAAAACTGAAACAACAGGTTGGACAGGAGGCATAGTTTTGAAATGGCAACAGAGGGTCCTTGGCTAGAGTGAAGTGAATGCTCTGAATCAAACGGGTTAGACTTAATAACCTCCTCTACTTTTGAGGACAAAAGTGAGAGGTACTCCGTGGAGTGCAGCGGTGCAGAGCCAGTAGTGAGGAGACCCCCACCTATGATGGAGGATTCAGTCTTACCTTCCAGAGAGCTCAATTCTGGTTATAAGAGGTAATGGGAAAGTACAGAGGGGGAATATTCTATGATCAGGTTGGAAGTGTCCATGACAGCTAGAGCCTCAGATGGATATGTTACAATGGGATCTGAAACTTGATTATTGTCAGGTGTACCAATATAGGTGCCCTGATGGTGCACAACAGATATGAAGTTGTCAAGTTCTAAGATCTGAAGTTCTAAGATACAGTTAGGCTTGGCAGCATAGATGCTGATGGACAACATGAATGCAAGGATGAAGCACGTCTCAGATAAGGAGAGGGGAGGGTTATCCCATATGCCTGGGCAGCACCAGTGTTATCAAGAGACTTGTGGAGGTGAGTCATTTCAAATGTCTAAGAGATTTAAACCTTTTTGCCTTTTCTTGGAACAGGCACAAGTACTATGCCATAGTGAGGTCTCCTTGGGTCAAATGGACAAAGGAGATATAGTACTCAAAGTGGTAGAAGGAAACTTGTGGGTCTTGACAAAGGTTTTAAACGCTGGGAGGGATTCCAAGAGGAATCTATTATATTTACCAGTAGAGAGTAACCATTGTTGATCACTCTCTGAAATCTCATGGAGTGGCATCTGGAAGAGGAGGAAGTCAGCTAAGTCCTTGCTTTGAGACTTATGGCAGCCCTAAGGTTGTACAACGTGATGAAGATCTCATTTTTAATTTTTAAACTGCGTGAGTTGGGGAAAACTAAGCTGGTAGTGGTAGTTACTGCGCATTGTATGAGTTTTATTGAGTGAGGGGAGCTGCACAACCCTTCAGATACCCTTTGAAAAAGATAACAACCAAGTCCAGGAGGCATACAACAGTACCAGTTCAGTGAACCGCTTCAAAATGGGACAACTCTGTGAGGGTAGGGCTGACTCTAGCCACCCAACAGGAAAAGAAAATCACAATAAAATCGAGTTTTTTTTTAGATAATGTAACAGGAAACTTAGTGCAGGAGGTTGCAGGAGGGAACGCACATGGAAAAAGGTGCCAGAACAAGGCAAAGTAGCCAAGCAAGAGGAAGAAAGGTCCTATGTTATCTCAGTTTTGTTTCCAAATAAATTTATTAAACAAAATGCACCAAACTGATGAAAACCATCATGGACAAGATTCACTGAGAGTTGGGGTAGGTAGCTTAGGAGCTTTAGCAGAACACGGTGAAATAAGATATGGTAGAGTCAGCAGAATAGTCCATGGTGTGGGGGGTAGTTTTGCGCCAAAGGTGAGGGTTAGACCAGTGCAAAAACGGAGTCTGGCCATTTTGCAGGTTTCAACCAGCGTTTTCATAATAAAATAAACAGAAAAGTATGGGAAAACTTCAGTAAATAATCCCTAAACTTTATTAAAAGTTAACTGTTTATCTGAGAAAAGCAAAGCCTTTCTCATCTTGGGCATAAATTTAAAGGAAAGATTCATTATGGTTTCAAAACATTTAACAAAACCCAATATATGCTGTAATTTTCACTCTTACCAAAATCAAGATTTTATGAATTTGCCCAAGCATGTAACTTTGTATTGGCTGATTTTCCGGATTTTTAGGTCAATTACACCAGATTTTCTGCCTCTGAAGTGTCGTTTCTCTCAGACCTGACTGTCTAAGAAAGAGCCCATTTGTGGTCAATGACCTTAGAGAGGTCATTAGTATTCTTTAAGAGTTCTGGCCTTGACTCCAAGGGCTTATTGTGCTTAGCTTTGGTGGGGCGTTATATACCTGGAAAAATATAAAAAACTGTGGCATTAAGTGGCAGTATACTTGCACTAAAAAGCTTAGATATTTGGCATTTTAAAAATCTTATTATTACATTGAATAAATGGATGTATATAAAAGTTAATTAATATAATTAAAATTAGATTTAGAATATGAGAATGTAATTGAAAAATAAAAACATCATAATTAATAGCAGAATGCTCCATATTGAA
Source organism: Massospora cicadina (assembly GCA_022478985.1). NCBI lineage: Eukaryota > Fungi > Entomophthoromycota > Entomophthoromycetes > Entomophthorales > Entomophthoraceae > Massospora > Massospora cicadina. The sequence goes on from JAKSZP010006695.1 coordinate 85,208, forward strand.
AAACTTTAATTTAAACCTTACCAATTTTCATATGGCCAAAATTTATTTTCCTTCAGAGATGATAGTAGAAGTTTATTAATTATTATAAAATATATCATTATTTTTGCTTTCATTTTAAAATTATTATAATGCTTGGACTTCCCATGGTCACCTAGAGTTTTTTTCTGACTGTAACTTTTAATGTAAAATTGCTTATCATCTTTATTTTACCAAGACTTTAAGTATTGACCCTAATATTTTATTATGGTTAAATTATTACTGATCAATGAACACTCTTTAGTTTTATCCAAACATAATCCCTCCCAAGACAAAACTTAAAGTAAGACTTGAGGCTCAGGTGTGTACTCAACTTTCAGATGACTTAGGATACATTGTAGCTAATGAAAACTCATAACTTGTTGCACTATGATAGGGCTGGTCTTAAACTTTTAGAGCATTCTATGGTACTTCTTATCACACATTAAAATACCTTAATCACTAGCTTGGAAAATAGGCAATTGTAAGTTTTTGGAATACACCCTTATGGAAAACTTTGGCCAGACATCAAAAGCTGTATTACAAAATTTGTTATAGGCCAGCAGCCTAAGAAAACAATTACTCAGGAGTTGCCAACCAAGAGGGCCTCTAATAATAGATTAAAATAGAAAAAAGTCTGTGTAGTAAGCAGTGTGCTTTTAGTAGAAGAAAAATTTTATTAAAATAAACATTACCCTATTTAGGACAGAAATATAAGGTTCCTTGTAGTTAACTGAAGAAAAAGGATGAAATTAGTATAAACTAGGACCAGGATGACACCTTAACATTGTATATTTGTAATCAAATATATGTATATACAAGGAGAATCTAAGTGTGAATATAAATTATAAAACTAAGGGAAAGTAATTTTAAAATTTAAGTAGTAATTAGACTGTATGGATATGCATGAAGACACAGACTAATATATTGATTCAAGAAAAATTACAATACAAATTATCATCATTATAACTTGTTGTGCTGAATTAGAATGATGCTACTGATAGATCCATACAATCAAATACAATCAGTATTTTTGAGTGCATTTAGAATTCCCATAAGGAAATACAAACCTGCTCTAAGAAAGTTCTGACAGTTGAAAAATCCACCTTTTCTAAAATGGCAATTATGATATGCCTGTTGTCTAATACATTTTTCAATTAATATAATTAAATAATTTTATACAACTTTTTGTAGATTCCTAGTGGTTGATCTTCCTATTGATATCAACTATATGTGCAAGCAAGAATTTTACAGTGGCTTTTCATCAATACTATTCTTTTTAAGGTAACAATTAAAAACTATTGTTGAATTAGGTGATAATAACCAATATTATGGCAACATCAAGTGCAACTTGGATGTATAATTGATGTATATATTTTGAAAATTCCATAGAGAATCCCTATGTCTCTTTAAATAAAAACAACATACAAGTGTAAAGATGGTAGACTATTGGCATATGATATCAAGGTTTATAAGCTTATTGATGATTGTACAAAGTTTTTCCAATTATTGATCTATATGAAACAAATACACTTATGGCTTGTATTTATAATTGTATAAAAAAATTAGAAGTCTTGCTGGTGATTTACTTACTTACTTAAGAAGGTTTATCCCACTTAGTGATTTAGTAAATGGAATATATCACAAATTTTGTGTTGGTATTTTATTGTGGTGGAGGGCTCAGAACATAAATGTAAAATTTGTGTAAAAGTAGAGTTAATACTATACTTTTACTTTTTTGGTAATGGATTTATTATAGTTCACAATACACATAACTACATAAGATTTCTAATATCATCTGTAATCATTTCTAATTAAACATTAAAATGGCTATAAATACCAAAACGTTCAAGTATAACATAAAGAAATATTGAAGTATGTATTTGAAAAAGCTGACCAGCGATGAAGTTTACTGAAATGAAATGAAGAAATCAACTTTAAATTGAAACTTAAATTGGCTAAATCCACCAATGAAAGTTTTTATCCACCCTCAAATCAGTGTAACAATCAAAAACGTCCCAGTTTTTGACCGCCATCTTGCCTTAGGATTGGCGGATGGTGCCAAAAGATTTTCTGATATGAGGTTCCCTCAAAACAAGTTCTTTGACTCATCATAATCACCAACTTAACCACAGATTCAGAGAAACTTGAAAATGAGAAAAGATGACACAAGAAAATGAGGATTTCAGCCCCAAATTTAGCATTGATTTCTTTATTAATGAAATAAACATGCAGATGAATTCAAATCCCACAAAAGATATGGCACCACAAGTGACACAAGGAAAAAAGCCAGTGAATTAAAAAAACCCCACATGATTTGGCACCTCCAATCAATTCCCAGAGACAACATTTTTGTTTAAGCACAAAAACTAGTTTTGCTGCAGGATACAAGGTAAGACATGGCAAGAGCAGCCCTGAGGCCACCAGAGAGACCCACACATGAGTGAGAAACGAGAAAAAAGAATTCTTAACTGAGTTCAGAATCATGTGGGCCTGACCTTAGTCAGTTGCCCTTCCAGGGAGCTTCTCCTACACTATTCTTTATGTCCCTAAGAGCATAAAGAATAGCTCAGGAGGGACACAGCCCAGCGCCAAGCCCTGCATGAGCCACAAAAACCTCAAAAGAGCATTTTTACTTAAGATTCTGAAATCCAAATCTTGAGTTGAAATGTAATAATTAATTATATCCTGACTATTACATCACCCCCTGCTAAGAAGGAGCCCCCCACAAGAGGGTGCTTATAGCAAAAGGTGACCACTTCAAGGGCTTCCACAACAAAAATGGAGCCAGAACTGGACTGCAAGAGCCAGTCCACCCTGCAAGGGGAAACACACCAAACGTGAGCTTGGCGGTTATCCCACCCAGGGTGGGCTGACTGTGGGGTGAGGGGCCCTGCTGGGCCAGGTCCCCTCAGTGCCAGCCAGATCCAAGGTGAGGAGGAAGCCTTACCAGGATTTTGAACTGACAATAACTTCAGATCCAGGGTTGGCCATCAGTCACTGGCTCCCTCCAGTGCTGGTTACTTGACAACCAGGACCTGAGGTGACCACTGAGGTCAGGCTGAACTGGGGATCTGGTGGCGTGCTAAAAGCACAGAGAGTTCAGAATAATATAACAATCAAAAACGCCCCAGTTTTTGACTGCCATCTTGACTTAGGATTGGCAGATGGACGCCAAAAGGTTGTCTGATATGAGGTTCCTGTAAGGTAAGAGTTTTAACTAATCATACTCACCAATTCAACCTCAGATTTAGGGGAAATTCAAAAATGATAAAAAGTGTGCACAGGTAAGTGAGGATTCAACCCCTAAAATTAGCCTTGTTTTATTTCTTTTTGAAATAAACATGTGGACAAATTTAATCCTAATAGTATAATGGCACCATGAATCACATAGAAAAAGCCCATAACTTTATTGGCATTTGACTCTGAAAAACAAAACATCTTTTTGTTAAGGCACAAAAACTAGGTTCACCATGGGATACCAGGTAAGATAAGGCAAGGGCGGCCCCAAGGCCACCAGATAGACCCATGTGAGGTCAGAAAATGAGAAGAGAGAATTCTTAACTGAGTTCAGAATCACATATGCCTGACCTTTTAAGGTTATCCTTCTGGGGAGCCCCTCAGCACTATTCTTTAGGCCCTTAAGAGCATAAAGAATAGCTCATGAGGGGCACAGACCAGCGCTGGACCCTGCGTAAACTGCAAAATAGCCCAAAATACTTTTTGACTTGAGATTTGGATTTCTGAATCTCAAGTCAAAATGTAGCAATTAGTTCAACCTGACCATTACAAATTTTTCTATGATTAGGATTAACAATATTAGGTGCAGTAGTAAGATACATTTTGGATTGGCATATTGGGGCTAAATTTTACTAAATAACCCCTCAGAAGTAATAAATTGTTATCCATTCCTAATAGAACTTGATGGCCTGGTGAAATAGTCAGGCTCAGATTGCAGTAGTATTCCAGAAGAGTCAGTAATTTGGGTTGGAAATAGCATGGTACAGCGACATCCCTTTCAGTATGGCTGTAAGAACTAGGCTATCTTTAATAACAGGTTGACTGTTAAGGAAGGATGAGGTTTATTTAATTTTTCTCTTATTTGTATAATACATCAGGATTTTCTGTCAAAATATATCAAAATTGTTATTTTCAAAGTTGGCTTTTATCACAAATTTTCTCATAAAAGAGGTACCAACAAGTATCTTACAGTTGTTATGAGGTAAAAAGATAGCTGGGGAAAACAACACTATAATATTAAACTGAAGCATCAAGGAGCTATAAGCTCCTAGTAAGGTGGTGGCATTAGGCCCTGTGGGTACTGAATTCTTTGTTTTGAGCAATATTGAAAATAATACCAAGTTTCTTCATTAGCATCAAGGAATTATGTTGATGTGCGCTGCTGTCCACAATTTCCTAAACTTTAATGTTGTTCATACTGATATCAAAATAAGTACACTTGACATAATTACCCAAGCTTTTAAGCTTATAAACGTCAAGAGTAACTGTTTGGATCAAGAAATTAAATAAAGATGTTGTTTGCCTATGGCTACAGAGGCATAGAGAACATTTTTAAATAATTTATATAATAAGTTCCACAGGTGAGGCAGCGTTCATTAATATTTAGTTCTTAAATGGGATGTTTAAACTTTTGGAGAAGTTGAATATACATTTTTTCTACTCTGCAAGGCTTTTATTATTAATTGTCCAGGGTCAAAGTCAGATGATGATTACCTGATTATTTTTTTAGGATAAAAGGCTGACGTTGGCCACTTTGACAATAATAGTATTCAGTAATAGGCGCATAAAAGTGAGAGTACAGCAGAGGAGGTAATTTACCATTTCAGTTATGTTTTTTCAGAGTTTAAAATGATAAACATAGCCAATACAAGTCTTGGTAAGCTTGCAGATGTAGTGGAAAGTGAAATGAGCATTGTAGTGACTCAGAACCTTAGCCTTATACAACACCTGGGCTTTATAATAAATATGATCAGCAAAGATAAAAGTTCTTCACCAGAATTTAAATTAATGGAAATAAAGGCAATTTTCTATTTTATCATTAGTTCCGCCTCGCCAAACCATTAATAATAAATCTTTATAATTATTGTAAGACATGTCAGATTCATAAAGCTTTGACATTACCATCTTTTGACTTACAGGGTCTGAAAAATTTATAACATAGCCAGTTTAGCCTGATCATTTAAACTCCCCATGGTGATTTTGAATAGCTGCATAAAAGTGTTAATGTTCTCTTCTTTGTCAAAGTTAGGAAAATTGATCAGTTTAAAGTGGTAAATTTTGTTAACCCTAGTTCCTGTTTAAACTGGGAAAAACCTAGAACAATCAGTATTGGCAGCAGAAGGGAGGAATTACCAGAATCTTATTCTGCAGTGGCATTTTGTAGTAGATACCAGAGCAGCACTAGGAACAGCTACTGGAATAGCTATTGTAGTTAATTAGTAGGTAAGTTGGTTACAACTGGTCCTATACTATCCTTGGAATTAGATTCTGAGGATTGATCCCAGTCATGGTTTTGTTTACATGTACAAGTGACCTTTTAAAATGATTGCCAGAGTTGATTTATTAATCTAGTAAAATAGTACAGTTCTTCCTGGATCATTGATCAGCCTTTTTATTTTTTGGTTAGACTCTATAAAGGTGAGGCTTCAAATTATTAATTTAATGCTTTCAGGATTGAACCAGGAGTATTAAAAAGTTAAGTGTCTGATAGAGGCAAGTGGTGAAATGAACTTCCTCTTCCTCTGGTAAATCAATGCTGTTAAAGCGGCATGAGGAGTTTAGCGGTATTTTCAGCAATCATTATACCTGGCTGATTTAAGAAGATAAAAATTAGAAAGTAGGACAGTGGAGCTATGACTTGGATGAGCCTCCACGTCATCTGGTTCATCATAAAAGCCACGTATAGGATCAAGCCAGCAAGAATATTTGGCTGGTTGCATTTTGGTATATTTGTTAAGATACAAGGTGCTGATAGCATCCTTTGTAGTGAGCACCAGAACGTTGCAATTGGGATTACAACAGTACAAGGTTGTCACATGTAAATATGCAATCAAAAAATTATAACTGTAGTAAAACAATATACCTTGAGATAAATGTAAAGCTTGTAGAAAACCAAGTTTTTATTAAGTATATTTTTCAATTCTACTATTATCTCAATGGGTACTTCCAGTTCTGAAGATCCAGTGCAAGTGTAAACCAGAATTCTTTTAATAACGATAAATCTTAGAATTTGCGTTGCTGCATTCACCCCCTTTCATTACTTAACCCTTTATTTATACACTGGGCTTCTAGAATGTAGCCAGTAAGTCAGCCTTCTCCGCGGCTCCCAAATATTCTAGCATTTCTTATTTATGTCCACTAATAGCTGTCAAATTTGTGCTGAGACTTTATAGTCATCTGTCCATAATTGTTGGGTACATCTTGATGATTGTATGTTCAACGTCAGGTGAATTTAAATTTTGGTCAGTTATGCGCTAATGGTAGGTTTGATTAAATAAATGTGTAATTATAATTAATAGGAACAGAACTGGTCTGGGGAACTGTACGCTTAGTCAACAAATAAATAGGGATTGATCTTAGAAAAGTTAGATTCATATGTTAAATTAATTCATAGATGCTTATATCTTGGGTCAGAACATGCTAGCAGAATATTTGATGGCAGATCAACGGGAATCAATCTGCCAAGGGACATAAACAGAGTAACAAGGTGTGCAAGGGTAGTGTTAAGTTGAGGAAATTGAGGTATTATTGATGGGGTCAATCTAATAACCTTGATTAAACCCAAATCTTAACATTATTCCTAAGGTCAAACTCCTTCTTCTTTATCTATGGTTGAATGCGGTAGAGGTGGAAAAGAAGGATTTCAATTATAGAGTAATTGGAAGGGTAAAAACTCTGTGGAACTAAGGTACCCAATATTATAGGCAAAGATGGTGGCCCCAACGTAAAGGGTACATTGCATGGGGGATGCAGTGGCAAACTTATGCAACATCTGCTCTAAGATTCAACTTACTTTTCCATGGTACCAATAGTCTCAGGATGATAGGGAGCGGCCAGGTCTCCTCAACTTTCCATGAATTCATTGAGTTTGTATTTTTCTGGATTTAAAGTTGGTCTTGTTAGGAATCAGTATAGCTTGGGAGCACTTGTGGCAATGGATAATGTCCTATATAATAAGCTTAGCAGCACTAACTGCACCAGTATCATGAATAAGTTTATCTTTGACCACTTAGCCAAGTGGTCAATAGCTACAAAAAAGTATTGGTGTTAAATTGCTGATGTTTAAAGGTTTCATAACATCAATAGAAATAGTATGTAAACCAGTTATGCTTGACAAAGTTGATAGTTAATGGAGGCTTTAAAGGGCTGTAACAATTGACATTCTTGACACTTAATCAAGATGTTATATATCAAGCCTCATAGACTCACAATAGTAACCTTTATATACCTCATTTAAAGCCTTTGTAATACCATTGTGACCAACAACTCAATTGGCTTGCAAAATTTTATTATGGGATATCCAGATGAAGTTGGATATAAACGCTATGAACAATCCTTTCAATTTTATAAAGTATAGAATTTTAAAGCTTAGTGTCCTGAAGTAATTGCTTTAGAGTTCCTTGAATAGTAGGCTGCTCATCAACAAACAATGAGCCCTCATATCAAATAGCTGGTCAGAATAAGAACAATGCTAAGACTCTGGGCAGTCCAGAGAGACCATCGGCATTCTAAGGGTGAACTTAGATGGTTTATGACTTCATAAGTGTAAGCTTGGAGTTCCATGGGCCCATTTTGGCAACCGCCCTTTAGGCTCCATAATATTTTAAAGCCATCAAAACAAAGCGTGATCAGTGACAGCCTAAACTTGGGTTCCTGATGGCATATGCAGCTTTTTTGCATGCCAAAAATGAAGGACAAACTTTTACATTCTGTTATGATAAAATTCCCTTCACTTTTGTGAGTGCATTACTACAAAAAGCGGCTGGATGTTCCTCCCCATGATCATTACATTGGGATAATACCGCTTTATGGCTGTAACTAGCCCCTTTTCATTTTCTCACTTAACTTAAGTGGCCAAGATGCTGCAGAGGAGCTCTGTCAAACACAGATTAGACATTAGAGAACCTTCTATAGGTTTTGTACTTCTCACTAAGTAAATACTCTTCTAAAGCTACATGATATAGCATCATTTTCTGGTTAGAACTGCTCATCGCTCTACTAGCAGTATTCTTATTGTACCTCCTTGACATAACTTCAGTACGTTTGACTCTGGAACAAGACTCAGAGGGAACCTTGCCAAACTCTTTCTTGGCATTATCAGCAACCACGGTACCTTCCTTGAAAGCTATTCCTTAGATCCCAGACTCATTACTTGAGATCTCTTATTAAAAAAGCTATAAATGAAAACAAAAAAAATTAAATTTGAGACTCTGGTACATTCTTTTTATATAAAAAAGTTGTAGTAATTTTTATACTTCAGGCATAATTCAAAGACACAATATGAATGGAAATAAATATAAACATGCATAGGGGGTAGCAATATTATAGGGGTTTCATGAACCCCTTATTAGTCTCTTCTTGATCTCTGCCTTGGTGGCGACATCCATTTGACATATTGCTTGTATCTGCAAGCTCCATCTCACGGTGAACATCCCTGAACCAGGATGTTTGGTGGCCCTATTTTAAATCCACAATTCTGGGTTTGGGGCTGAAATACCACTTTTGGATATTATTATTTATCCCAATTTGGTGATATGCTGATCATGTTGGAATTCATATATTGAAAAAGCTCTGATGAGCCTCACTTCAGAGGTTCAACTGACCTTGATATTTTTTAGTAACTTATTTTGTGATATTTAGATGGAAGGTTCAATAACTTCCATCATAGTACCTTATTTTGGATGTTCTTTTGTCATTCATTCATTATTGGCCATTTTGGAAAGAACTAATCCATAATTAGTTGTTTTAAATTACTTCGCCACCCAAAGTATAAAAGGGGGTCAAACCTTATAATTGTTGGTGTCATAGTCATCTTTATAATGTAAAACTCCCTAGCCGTCTGGTATCTTTTTATTATGTGTGACATCATCCAAACTGACTGATAAATTTTTGAGGTTATTTTCATCTATAAAAAGAGGTTCAATTTTATTATCCACATACAGATTTTGCAATTAAAAATCATTTTTAGCTGTATAGTGGTAAAGTCCCTACAGAGGGTGAGGAATTATTCTCCAGTATACATATGGTTTTATCTACAACACGTCCTTTTTCAAGATGAGACTGGGGAAGGACCTAAGGTTCCTGACCTGTACTCTGTTAATTACTATATTGGTGTCATCATATCTTATAGAATACTCGGCTTTTCTCTTGGCAAGGATAGTTTCAGGGCCAGCCCAGACAGCTTGCAACTTCTCAGGATGACTTCCTCATATATGGTGGAATAAAAACTTCTTTCCTAAACCCAACTTTGGTAAATTAGTCATATTTGACTCTCACGTTGACTCTTGAGGATAATGGCTGTGATGTTCTTGGATACTTCAAGCTAAATCTTAATAATCTCATTGGCTAACCCTTGCTGGTAAATCCCAAGTGGTAGGCTCTTGTGATTTGTGGGGATGTCTGGTGCCAGCAAGGTAGGTTGCGCTGCTTCTTACAAATACATGGCTTTAAACAGAGACATGCCAATCACTCAGTGATGGCTAATTCTTCATGCCAACAGCGCGGATGGCAACAGTTGATCCAACTTTGACTTGCAGTTCATGGCATCTTCTTTAATATTCCTCATAAGGTTTCATTTACACTTTCACTTTACCATTGGATGATGGAGTATATGAATAGTGAATTGATGTCTCAATCCAACTATATCAATAAGCTTCCTTGCTACTTTAGAAATAAAGTTTTGCTGTTGTCTGAAAGCAGAACCTGAAGGCATTATTGCCTCACTACCACTTGATTATACAAGAATCTGGCGGTCAATCCTACGGTGTAGGTCTTAAATGCTGATGCTTTGACATATTTGATGATATGGTCAATTGCTACAATGATAAACTTGGATGCACTTGAGGCAGTAGGAAATAATTTATCACGTCAATGGATATGTTATGGAATGGGGCTGTTGACAAAATCAGACGGAACTTAAAGTGATTCTCTAGGGGTCTGAAGATTGCGCAAGGCACAGAGTTCAAGGGCTTGAGTTACTTTTTCTGACATTTGCTCTCAATAGAACTGGTCTCTTAAATATGCCAATGTTTTCTTTAATTGTCCATGGCCAAAATGCTTGTGAGCTACATCACAAGTTCCATGCGAGCACACAGCCAGATTATGGGTACTACTTATACTTAATCTTTTTTGAAGGTTACCCTTCAATATGCCAGGCTTCTTTAGAGAATCCTATTAGGACAGTATTTACTTTATTGGCTTTGTTTTGCCACTCCCCTCTGGTAGTCCATTCAGGTCAGAAAAGGCAATTTTATAGTGTACTTGAGGGTAAGAAACAGTTAATCAAGACAGTACATTGGCTTTGTGTTTCTTGCTGCCTGCTCTAGGTATGATCTTGAAATCATACCCCCAGAGTTGTACTACTCATCAGGCAAGGAGTCCGTCTGGATAGTTCATGTTGCGCAGCCAACGGAGAAATGAACAATCTTTCATGATTTAAAGTATAACCATATAAGTAAGGTCAAATTTGCTTCACTGCTCTTATTACCTCCAGGAACTCTTGCTCTGTCACAGTGTAGTTCTTTTACACTCTTGTGAAAACCTTGAAGTACTCATTATGGGTAGTTGACACATTCTTCATCTAATTAGGTGAGTATTGCTCCTAGCTCTTTGTCACTTACATAAGTGTACAGGTAAAACGTCTTTTTCAAAGTCTGGGTAGGATAGGATTGGTGCCCCTACTAATTCAGCTTTTAAACTCTTCAAAGACCAGCTCTTGACACAATCCTCATTCAAACTTAATCTCCTTGGTAATAGGTAGGTGAGCGGCGCAGCCAAGTATGCTGTTTAAAATTCTGTTAAACTCATCACCCATCCCATTGACAGATTAAGAATTTTGAAGATTAATATTTCCAATATTATATTTGGCAATGATTGCTGACTAAAGTGTTAGTCATATATAATCAATTGAAGGGATCTGATGATTATCTTGATTAGTATTTCGTTGGTATATATCCCCTAACAATATTGAGTAGTGGTTCAATGAGGGATTAACACCCAATAATCAGATTACTATGATGAATCGTTCTGGTCAAACAATTGGGGAGTTTGTCAAAACTACCAAGGCTTTTTAGCGCTTGTTTCAATGGTAGTAGGCGTCATCAGGGAACACGGCCCTAGTAAATTGGTGTCCAGCTTTTGACACTAAAATGTTTGCCATACATCAAGGATTTTGCTACTAAAAAAAGGCAAAATAACCCGCCAGTATTCAGAAGCTAAAACTCAAGGGTCAGAACCATCTGGACAGCAATTAATTAATATTCAGTGGGAAGCTGAGAAGCTGTGTGCCTAATGTACTATTAGATCCCCAATGTTTTCCTAATAAAAGCAGATCTTAATTTGATAAAATTTTACTTGTTTATACAATGGGTTTATAGCTTACTCTTGGGATAAGAGTGCAAGGATTAAATATCATTAGGCTGTTGTTGTTAATAGATCTCCGCTTGGCTCTGCATTAAAAGAATAGGGAAGTATTCCATACCAGTTCAAAGATATCTTCAAGAGCAAGAAACACCTGTTTGGCGTTGGAAATTATACTCTGCGTGGCTTTTAGAGCAATCAACTTTTATAATAGTCTTCATACTATTATTAATCCAGTTTATTTTTCAGTTAATCAACGCAATTTGTCAAGAATTTGGCAATTAAATAAGGAAACAAAAGCGAGCTACAATCTTAAGAGCAGCTACCTGATTTAGAAATCTGAAAAATGGGGGATAAATTGATAATAGTATCACATTATCCTGAGGAATACATTGATGTCACACATGTTTTGAGGCTGCTTCATGGCCAATATGGCTTTGACCTTCTCTTCATAGAGCTTGATTTTTTTGAGGATGATCTCATGTCCTAGACTCCAGTTGTCTCTTCAGGAAGGTTCACTTGCTTCATTCCATCTTCAGGCTAGATTTTCTAAACTGAATAACCACTTCTCATAAGTCCTGGAGGTGCTTTTGGAAAGTAAAGTTGAAACTGTTATATTGTCCAGATAGATTAGTACACTAGATAGCTTGAGATGCCCAAAGATTTGGTCCATATCCTGGAAGATTGCAGAGGCATTGCACAGCCCTTTGAGGCATCCATATAGTAAACAATTCCTAACTTCTGATCAGGGCGCACTTCTCTTGATCCTCAGACCAGAGCTCCATCTTCCAGTACTCACTGGCAAAATCCATTGCCAAGAAGTCCTTTTGATCCCCCAGGCGTTTCAGGGAATCGTCCATCTGAGGGAGCAGGTATAAACGTTTCTTGATAACTTCATTCAACTGGCGGTAGTCCATAATAGCGCGGTGTGTTTTTTCTTTCTTACATACCACTAGCAGTGCAAAGCCCTTAGGCTCTTTGAGGGTTTGCTTAAGCTAGCTTTAAATAAATTATTCAACTCTTTGGCAATAACCTTGTCTTTCTTCTCTATAATGGCGGTGCAGTTTAGACTTAAATGGGAAGGCAGATCCAGTAAATCGTATAATCCTCTCCTTTTTAGAGTTCATAAATTGTTTGGTCCTGTGCCTAAGATATTATTAAACCCATCCAGGAGCTCATCCCTTTCCTTTTGATCCTTTTCAGTCAAATCCACAAGACCTAGATTATCAAAATCTCCAACAGCATGCACTGACTTGATGGCATTGCAGCTGGTCAATATGGCTTGGGAGACAACTTGTCCCTTCTCTACATGGATAGGCTAGGTAGTGATGTTCCCCTTATATGACAGTTAGTTCTCCAGAATACGTTATCAAAAAACCCAAGCGGAACCCTTGGATCCTGATCTCTGATTTCATTATGACCATAAATTTCTAGTATTGAGTTTGGGACTATCTTCACACTGATTGAATTTAACATCAATCGTTGTTCACCAGGTATGATCTCCACGGAATCACTAGAGCATAGTGGCATGCCTTCTTCTGCGCTAACCATGACAGGTAGTTGCTTAACGCCATTCTCCTTAAGGCTGTAGTGAATTGGGTTGATTGTCTGATCAGTTTCAACCAATTATTCATCTGCTTGCACAACTTAGCAACTTAAGCTTTAACACCAGTGGCAGTCAGTAGCTGAATATGCTCACAGTACTGATGGTGAAGTCAATCTTAGCATCAAACTCAGTAGAAGCCTTGTGACAATTAGGGATATAAGTAGTTTTCCAAACCACTGCTGGAGCCATCAGAACCATGTTCTAAAAATTTAGTGCAACACTGACTATGCCCTTAGATGCTCATGAAATCTGGTTCAGCTGTCTGGCGCTTGACATTATAATCTATATCTGTCATGAGTTTAATTCTTCAGCTTGGAGGACATAATGTTGACAGGCGCTTTTTTATTCAGTACAGCCAAGGTGCAAACCCTATGAGTCATTACTTTACCCTTTTTTGCGCTCTTTACAAATGGGGTCCAAGTTGTTAAAATGTCAGTGGCTGACTTTTGAAAGATTCAGAGCTTCTGCTTTTGATGTGTCCTTAGTGGTGTTCTCAGTATCTGGATCTATGCTCCTGAAGGTAAACATCACACGTTACTCTCTTTCTTTGACAGTGTTGATGATCCTGGTAGATTGGCTGGCCCTGTGCCTAGTAGGTATCGTTAGATAAAGATCCATAAATTCCAATCACTCGCAGTTAGCACGTATAGACACAGAACCAGGTGTCCTATCACGTGATAATCCCACATAAACTACATATCATTTCAAGATCATTTTTCCATTCTGTGTGTAGATCCACTTAGTTCACCGCAGTGGTGGTACCCTCATTAGGGAATGAATCTTCCTTCTTAGTGTTGTTCATCAGACAAGAGCACCAGAAGTGTCCAGGTATATGGCGCTTGTTGCAGTAAGTTCTCTCCAAGGCTTACGTTCTATTAGGTTTGGAGCTTCATCTCTGGACTTCTTGTTCTTCTCACAAGTGACGTAGACAGACTTTTTAGTTATTTAAGTGTCTTGCAAAGCCTTGCATTCCATCCTATAAGCTCCTTGAACATCAATCAAGGCCTCCTTGATGGCCTTAGTGACGTCATGGCCTTGATGGATAAGGTCATGTGCACCATGAAATCAGGATGCATTTCTTGGGAACTCAGTAGCACTGTATTAGCAGTCAGTTGATCCAGAGCTCTGATTATCTATAATTGTTGAGCATTGAAATAGTAAAGTGCGGCATAGTTAACAATTGACTTGCTCTGTCAGGATGAAGGGGTTGTAAACAACTTGCCCTTTATTTTTAAGACCTGGAGACCCAAAGTTCTTAGGTTTTGGATTATAAATTTTACTTTCCTTGGCCAAAAAGTCTTCACTCAAAATAATTCCTAGATCAGTAAATCTTAATTATGTTGTCATCCCTTAAATGAATAGAGGTAGTTCAAATTATTAATGGAAAAAAGAGAGTAACTTTTATTTGCTTGGGAACATAATTATATGGGAGATTAGGGAGCTTTTCTTAGTCAATCTCCAAGCTTTATGAGCTAAGGTCTATACTATTATCAATCAGGTATTATGCGGCATGTTGGTTATATCTGTCAAATAGGATGTGATCGCCGCATAGATCAGATTTGAAACCCAATAATAGGGGGATTTGGGTAAATAATGTTCTATTGCACAAGTCAAGGTTGATCCCTGATATCAAAAAGCCTTGAATTTAGTCAAGGATTATCCCTGTAGTATTTAGGTTATTCTTTCAGATCAGGTTTGCTTCCTGTCATCCAACACACATGAATCTCTGATTTGGGTGGGTATTCCAACAAAGCCCCCCTCTAGATCTTGGCGCAGGGGGAAAATGGCTGGAGAAATTGACTATGTATGCGATTCACTACAGTACCCTGAGCAATCTCCACAATTGAGTGCTCATTACCTCATTTATAAATAACTTTGTAGGGCCCCAATCAATTATATCCCAATTTGTTATTGCAACCTCCAGGCCAATGGTGGTAGAAAAGAACTAGCTCACCCAGTTGGAAGGTGTGCAGAGGTTCATGCTTGTCGTTAAACCAATTGGTTTATTTATTAGTAGTAGAAGATAAGTTTTTGGAAGCTAGGGCCTGAAGTCAGATAATCTCAATGGTGATAATTTGCATAGTGACTTCAGGGGCTTTAGGGGATGCTTGATTGATCATGGCCTGCACTTTAGAAGGCAGCTGGGGATTTCTTCCATACATTGCTTGGAAGGGAGACATCTTAGTTATTTGATGATAGCTTAATTTATAGTCCAGAATGGCACTAGGCAAATATTGGGGCCAATGAAGGGGTCAGTTGTGGCCATTTTCCAGAGAGTTGCAGTTAGAGTACCATTTGACCGCTCTTCCATTCCATTGGTTGCAGGATAGTATGGGGTGGAAAATACCTGAGTGGATCCCATCAGTTCAGCTAAATCATTCACCAGCGACAATTGTAATAATGTCCATTATTTAATAGAATTATGTTAGGGCACCCATGCTGGGTGATAATCATTTATATAAAAATGTGGCGGTAGCTTTTGCCAAAGCAGAGGGTAGAGATATAGCTTTAATCCACTTTATTAAATGATCCACTGCTAGGAGGAGGAAACAATGTCCATTAGAGGCTTGAGATAGGGGTCTTACAACCTTAATACTAATAGTATGGAAGGACTCACAGGATGGAACCACTGGATGTTGAGGTCAGTGATTAGGTCCAGCTTGACTTTTACATACCAGGCAGGACTCTATTACATCTTAAATTGAAACAAGCATTACTTCTCAGTAAAATTGAGTCTTGAGCCACTGTTAAGTTTTATGAATTCCTCATGCTAGCTTGCAGATGTCCCTCCAATATGATGCTAGTTTGAGCTGAAGGTCATTTATAGGGTAACCATTTTTGAGATATAAGTTTGTATAGTATGCCGTTTTTAACTTGAAGATTTGCTGATTTTTCTGGTTAATTATTTTTGAAGGTTCAGGGATTCATTTTCCTATAAATGCAATTGAGCTAAGAGGTTGTAGAGTCAATCCTAATCAGGGTCAGTTAGAGTTTTAATGTGGATCAATGATAAGCAATCTGCATTTGTGTGCATAAGCCCTGGTTGATGAATAATGGAAAAAACGTTTTTTAAGCTTTAACGCCCATTGGGCTAACCTCCCATCAAACTCCTTCATTTGTTGTAGCCATTGCAATGAAGCATGATCAATAATTAAAGTATATTGATTCCCATATAATAGGATTGGAAATGCTTAATAGCTAGTAGTACACCAAGTATTTGCGTTATGTAACGCTATACTGCATTTGGCTCTAGTTAAGGTTTTACTATAGTAGGCGATGGTATGGTCCATTAAGTTTTCATCATGCTGAGATAATATAGCTTTAATAGCTATATCACTAGCATAAGTAAAAAGTAGAAATGGTTTATCTTAATCAGGATCTATAAGTACTGGCAAATGGGATAGAGCTATGCGTGATAGGTCAAAGGCCTGTTGTTGCTCTTCTCTCCATTAAAAGGGTATATCCTTCTTTAATAAATATACTAGAGGATCAGAGGTGTCAGAAAAGTTTGGAATAAACTGGCAAAAATATCCCATCATCCCCAAAAAACCTATACGGCATGCAAGGATTTAGGAAAGACATCTTAGAAATGGCCAGGACCTTGTCATCCACCTGGGATATTCTGGCTTTACCTACCATATGGCCTAAAAATCCATTATGCTATGAAAGAAGGAGCATTTTGACAGCTTAGTTTTAACGAAGCTTGCCATGAACGCTGAAGAACTTGTCTTAAATGAGCTATATGCTTGGTGAAGGTTCTCAAAAAATGGTAATATTATCAAGGTAAACTAGCACACAGGAGCGTTTCAAATCGCCTAAGAGTTTATCTATGGCGTGTTAGAAGGTGGTGGGGGCGTTACATAACCCTTACAGCATTTGAATGAGTTTGAATAGCCCTTAGCTTGTAATGAGGGAGCATTTCTCACGACCTTCAGGTGACAAGTCAATTTTCCAGTACCCACTGGAAAGACCCATAGATGAAAATGGTGAGATCATGACATTAAGAGTAAAGAATCATCTTTAAGTGGCAATGGATAACTATTTTTATTAAATAGAATTGAGTCATTGATATTCCATAACAACATGGTGGCCACCGCTCCATATTCTAGATTAATAAGAGCGGTGAAGATCATGGGCTTTTAAGAGCCACAAGTAACCCTGCTTCCAACAGTTGCTGCAGCTCTAGGGCCACTTGAGATTCCTCAACTTTAGATTTTTGTATAGACAAGATTTAAATGGAGGGTGATCCTCAGTTTTAATTTGGTGAATTACCCTCAAGATTTTTCCATAGTCACCTGGTGCCTATGAAAAAGTATTCAATACTCCTCAAGGAAGTCTTCAACCTTCTGGCATTTGTTAGGGGTGAGATTGTCTCCAATTTTACCTTTGACAAGAGCTATTGTGGGTAGGGTTTGAATCCTAAATTATGTAAGGGACTGAAACAAACACGTTGGTAATATTTCAATGGGACATAGTTTTACATAATAAAATAGGGGCATACCAAGGGACTTAGAGAGTTTGATTTTGTTAGGTTTCAAAACAAGATAGAAATAGATCTCCTATAGGCAGGATCTAAAATCCCAGGGCAAGTCAACACCTCTTTAATTGATGGGTTTAAGTGTCCACTTAGCTTCAAAACTTGACTAGGAGGGGTTAGAAATTTGATCCCTTTAGTAGATTTAAATGGTTGACTTGAAAAAAATCCTTTGAGAAAAACCATCAATGCTGATAGATTACTCCCATTGATGGATCCTTTGATCCTTCCCGATTTATCTGCATAATCTGTTAAATTAGATTCACCTCAAAACTGCCTTGATTGCATCTAAGCAACCTGATTATTGTAGCTAATAGAAGCTATGATGTATATAATTTTGGCCAATTATGGGACCCATTTGGATGAATCAAGTGGGTTTACAGCACTAATTTAATTGCATTTTTGAATTTAATGCAAATAAAATTAATGAGTACTAAAGTTTATGTATGTCAATCATTTTAATTGGCACAAAAGTACTTGCACATGGATGACCTAAATAGGGAGTACATAGTACTATTGGGAGGCCTGCTGACGTCCCAATTAGGGGTACATCATTTGAATTTAATATATTCTTTCCCCCATTTATTTTAATTTGTCAGCTGTATGACAAAACGTAGTTGGGCTAGTTGAAAGGCGAATATAAACCACTGATGTGCCAATATTATGCATAAAAATATTCCCAATTATGAGAGTAGTAGTGCCTCCAATTAGGCTGAAACAATTGTAATTAAGCTAATTAAAGGTCCAAATTAACTTGGGATTTTTAATAAACACTGCCATAATTCATACCAGATTGTCAAGCTTTAATGAACTCATCTAATAGATGATTATGACCAGGAGATGCCCTAGAGGTATAAAATACCAGCGCCTGACCTTGAAATAAAATCATCATCTTATGATATAGTCATATTTTCCGCCTTATATTGTCTTCTATTGATTCAATCTTCATATTAAGAAGTGTAGGCAAGCGTTAAAGGAAGCTTGTCATTAGTACCTGCATCAGGAGAGTTCCCAATTAGAGAGGGAAAAATACCCAGAAGAGACCAGAAGAGTCAGATATTATTGTTTTAGCTTTGTGAGCTTCAGAAAGGTTAGAAAATCCCGTAAGACACATAGCAGAATCAAGGATATATTTGCCAAAACTCTACTGGACTATTGAAGCAGAAATATATTTAATAGGCAAGTAAATAATCAAAAACTTGCACCCATATCTAATATAACTTGTGAGCAAGAGGGATTGTATAAGGATGGGGGCATACAGAGGGATCCCATCTTTAGCATCCATAGCCTCAAGGGGTAACTTAATTTCCTCCTAAGACTTTTTATTCAACTTGAAAGGTGAAAGACGGATATTCAAGCGGATAAGTTCGTTTTTGGGGTCCTTTTACTCTTAAACAGGAGCTCAAATATTAATGGGATCTGATAACCTAATGTTAAAAAACTTTTCTTTATGATTGATAATGCAGTTGAACTCCCGCATCAATTGGAATAATAAGCAACTCAAAATTATCATTTTCTATTGCAATAGTGGGGCAGTAATTAAAAAGATTTTAAATCAGAGAGGTAAGGCAGAATATGCTCCAATTGCCTTAGTTGACTGATTACCCGCCATCCCATATTCAGCTTTGTGAATCAATTCTGGAGCCATTTTTATTTTCTAAATAAATTAGGATGATATAACGTTAGTTGGTAAACTAATATCAATTATTGCCAGGATTTTAACCTTGTGAACGACTACCTCTACTCAAAGCATCAAAGAGCTGAACTGGGAATTAACAGCTAGTAAACTTTCGTTAGGGATTTTTAACAAAGAAAGTAGAGGATTTTGCCACCATTAAGCTTGAGGCTGTTCAATGAATTTGAAGGATTTATCTACCAACGCTTGGCTTTCCATAGAGGAACTGACTTTCAAATTTTTTTGGATAACTGAACGATATAAAAATAAGAAAGCTGAAGATCTTTATTTCCTTGAATAGAAAGAGGTATGTCAATTTACACCAGCACAGCTAACACAAAACATCCTGAGGTGCTGGGCTTAGAACTAGAGCTAGTACAAGGCTCCTGGCACATAATTGTCATCAGCATAGGGAGCCTCCTGCCCTATACTGACTGGTCTTTGACGTTTTGTTTTTTTTGAACGTGACAAAACTGTACAGTATGGTTATTTTTCTTACAAAAAGTGCAGAATAATTTGGGGGATGCAAATTGGGGGTGTAACCACTAACATATGGGGCCATGTATTATTACTGTTAAACCAAGGGTACCAGTGGGTTTGTTTAGTTCAGCAGGAATCTCCAGAATGGATTCTTTAATATGAAGGAGGAACGTCAAGTTAGACTTCTTCGCTTTAAGATAGAGTAAAATATTAGGCATATTTTTAAACACTGAAAAATGGCAGTGATTTCATCATCCAACGTAAAACAATTCCCTGAGACCAACGTTTGAACCTTGAGGTAAAAACTGTGGGTGAACTCATTGATGGTCTCTCTAAATTAAAACTTATCCCTATAAAGATTTGTTTTTGGTTAGATAAAATTATGTCGCTCCCAAATTTTCAAAGAAAGAAAAACTTGGCCTCATTACAAGTATGGTAATGCATTAGATTTTGTAACATAATTTCTTGATCCATGCAACTAAGATAGTTGGAAAGTGATTTAGCCATTGGGTGCCAGTGGTTTCTTCCATAGCACTATCATAACAAAATAGGAAATAGAAGATTTTCCCTTCTCCTGGGGCGTAAAACTCTTTTGAATGACGGTTTGAACGAGCTACTGGGAGGGGTTAAAGGCTGAATGACGTGAACTGACACTGGGGATGCATTTTCCCTTAAAGAGGAACTGCTTTTACTGGAATATTCGCAAGGATGGAGAGCGTCCACTTGACTTTGTAAGGCATGATATCTTCTATATTGAGTCTACCTGATCATGGGAGGCACAAAGAGCCAATTTCATGGCAATGAGTGAAGTTAACTGCCAAATTTCAGTTTTTATCTCAAGAGTTGCATCTTGAAGTTCAAGTTGGTGTTTCTCAATGGCGAGCATTCTTTTCTCCAACCCACGTAGTACAGCGGGTAAATTTTCCAAGAGTTTAAGGCATTCAGTATCCAAGGAGGGATCTGACGCCAAATTGTTATTGTTCATTGTAATAATAGTTTCACCATGAAATCAGGGTATACCTGGCAGGGAGCACCAGTTCTGTTAGTATGAGGTGTTGTAAACCACTTATCCTTTATTTTTTAAGGCCAGGAGACCCAAAGTTCCTAGGTTTTGGATTATAAATTTTACTTTCCTTGATTGAAAGTCTTCACTTAGGATAAAGTTCCTATAGTGGTAAATCCTAATTATGTTGTCATCCCTAAATGAATAGAGGTAGGTCAAATTTAAAATGGCACAAAAATGACGTTTATCTGCCTGGGAACATCCTTATATGGGAGATCAGGAAGTTTTTATCAGTCAATCTCCAAGCGTTCTGAGCTAAGATCTATACTCATTATCAATCAGGGATTATGCGGCATGTTGGCCATATCTGTCAAACAGGATTTTATCGCCGCATATATCAGATTTGAACCCCAATAATGGTGGTTTTTAGGTAAGTAATATTAGATTTAACAAGTTGGGGTTGATCCCTTATATTGAAAGGCCTTGAATCTACCCATGGAATATCCCAGTCATTAGCTTCAGCTGCTTCATCAGATTGGGTTCAATTCCCATCATCCAGCACATGTGAATCTCTAGTTTGGGTGGAAATCCTAGCATGGTCTTTCCTATTTTTCCATGAGCAGGAGCCAATTTTTATTTTCTGGACACCTTGATAACTTCTGAAATCTGACAGGAGAATGAAATTTAGCTTAATCCAGGTTAAGTCAGGTCATAGGCTTGCATTGCGAATCTCTTAAGACTTGTGACTAATGCAGTCTTTTATGGGGCGAGCCTTCTGGAAATTACTCAAGACATCCATACTGCTTTTGTAAATCTGCAGGAAACATGCAATGGTTTTCTCGTCATGTATATACATCATCTTGAAGTAGTACTTGAAGTTTATATTCTCTTTAATATGTACATGTGCACCATACATGTTGTCGTGGCAGTCATTTGAGTAGCTAAGGTTGGTGCTTTAACTGGGTAGATTGAGAATTGATAGTTCTGGTTGTGTTAAAGCCCAATTTTGAGCTTTTAACTTATCCAGACTCTTGTCAAAGGTGTACAAAATAAATTTGTTGGTTTAAACATTCTCCATAATTGTTTAAAGTGCAGATGTTTATTTCCATTTTCGTTATCAAGGATTGATATTCTATTTTCCATCTCCTTAATGGCGATTTTCAATCCTCTTTATAGCTAAAGTTCCACCAGTAATTGGTAAGACAGCATCTCAGGCTCTCCTAGTAGTCTCCTTGGCATGCTCAAGTTGGCTTCATAAATCTGATACTTCAAGTTCTGATGTAGGAGCCGTGAACAGTTGGTTTCCTCCTCTCTCACCAAGACTTCAGAGGAATCTAAACTGTGATATACTCCATATCCTCAGCGTCACTTTGTTCTTGAGGCTTCTCATGCTCTTCACTCTTATCAGTTAGTATTACCCCTGTAGTGAGCACCATAAACAGCAAAACAGACTTTTCTTGCTTAACTTAAGTGGCAAAATTGCTGCAGAGGAGTTTTATTAAATAAAATTTTACACTAAGCGATATTCTAAAGGGGCATGGTAATCATCATTGAGTAAATCTTTAACTGATACTTGACTGGACAATCAGACGGCTAACTAAGTGAGAAGAATGTTCCAGTGGTGAATAGTTTATCAGAAAAATCCCCATTTTATTCTTGGTGGAATCATTTAAGTTGATAAAAAATTATATTCCTAATCTCCGGCCAAACAACTTAGATTTTATCACTTTGACTCCTCCAACCCCTGGCAAAATAGTCCAACTCCATTTTGAGTCCGCCCAAGCACTGGTGTCAATTCAGTGCTACCTCCTAAGAGAAAGCCATCCATATTTATAGACCTGAAGGGGGTTCTGGGAGGTGCAAATATTTTACCAGCCAATCAGTCACTAATATCTCTAGTGTTAGCTGAACTGAAAATATTTTCTAGATGGCTGGTCAGAGAGATTATAATAAAATTTCAACACATAGTTACATCATCCCAACTGATGAACCTACACCGTCAATGATAGCCTGGTCAAGGCGAAAACGTTTCTTAAGTGTCCTGATTGGCTATATTATCAGTTTTCTAAATCAAGCTACCTTCTGCTTTAATTTGAATTCTGACGCCCTTCTCATTTTTAGCCCCAATTTACCTTAAATACTGGGAGTTGACATGATAATAATTGACCACTTTTGCTTCATTTTTATCACTAATAAATTTATATATATCGACTTTTCTTTCTGATTACTATCACTTTTAGTAATATGATTTGATTCAAACAGCACAGTTTTATAATCAATACCAGGTGAGATAAGTATGAGTAATAAAGTGAAGAGCTGGGCAAACGCGGTAAAGGGGTAGCAGATCTGGACCTGCACTACCCAAAGGTACCAAGCGCACAGGTACAAATGAAAATCTCAGTAAAAATAAAAAACCCAAGGTGGCGCGCCCGTGGGTTTCATTAGTTTTTTTGCGTAAAATACTGCAGCTATATGGAAGTATCTCAATCACAACCACTGTCATCAGTGGAACACAGGATATGAGTTTTACTGGGCGTAGAAACACCAACAATGTGGGAAAAATTTGGAGAAGCCCAAAATAAGTTTTTCCTGAACGCGGTGTACTTAACAACCCATACTATCCGCAGAGGTTGGGTAAATCTTGAGTTTGAAACCGCGGAAGAAGTAATGAAGCAGCGAGGGTCAGAGTGGTACTTGACCTTCCCAGCAGACAGCAATTGGTACTGACCAAATGCATCCATTGGACTGAATCCAAAGACATTTTTATAATTTTCTGACTATCTTCTGACTACACTGGCGCGCACAGTAGTCAAAAGACATCTCAAGAAGGATTAGAAGCCTATGGAGAAATCAAACAATTCAAAAATGCTAAGATTACAGCTGATGCTGACCCTTAGCACTGGGAAGGCAATAGCAATTATTTCGCTAAACCAGGATGTAGTAGAGGATATTACAAAAATCCCTCACATAGCATCCTTCACCATTGATGGAAAAAAATACCAGCTGTTTTGCACAACAGTGGAAAGCGCACCCATATGCAACCACTGCCAGGCCTTTGGGCATAAGATTCACGCTTGCCACATAAAAGAAGGCCTGAGAGAATGGAATTCTGTGAGGAGGAAATGGGAAAATATGACTCAGAGTATGCCAAAATCATGGATACTATACAAGCCTTCAACTGGGGAGAACACGGCAATATAAAATAATTGACCCTATTTCCCTGAAAGAATGAAAAATGGACAAACAAGCTCACAAGCTGGCTGCAGCCAAGGCAAAGGCCTCGGCGGAATCAGCTATACTGCCAGAGCAGATCCAGGAAGACATGGAGGAATTCAAGTCAATGAACCAATCAGATCCCATGGAAAACCATACACCCAATACAACTAGATTGAATTCAGTGGAGCCCAATGTGGAAATGAATGCAGCAAAATTGAGATTCAGCGCACCCCCCAAAATTGCAGAATTTAACCTAATTGGGAAGGAAAATCAACAATGGAATGTACAAGAAAATAATGTGGCCAATAAAAGCACGCAAGCGCACCATAATAATATATTGAAACCAAGCAAAGCCAAGAGAGGAGAAAAAACTGCGGCGATGAAAGGGGCAGAATACACCCCAACTCCTACTCATGGTTATGCTCTCCGCAGCAGAGGTGCAGTGGGGAGCAATGTGAGTGAGGGAGTAGGGCTGGGGGGCCCTGCTAACTGCTCATGAGGCACATTGGACATCTCAGTAGAGATAGGGATGCTGAACATAGTGGGACTTAAGGCCTTAACGTCCCAGGCCAAGAAGTTGAGTCTTTTACAAAACCCACCTGTGGATATCCTGGCGGTGCAGGAAACCCACTGTCTACAGGGAGAGGAGGAGGCATGGGAAAAAATGCTCCTCCCAACAATATCGTTTTGGTCACTCCACTTTGGGGTGATAGTACACGCAAACCAAAACTTTAAGTTTATTAATAAAAATTTGTTCCTGGATGGCTGCATACTCGCCATAACCTTCTCATGGCACACCGAAGTGCACACAATAGCCAGTGTGTATGCCCCAAATGGTGCACATGACCAAAGAGGATTTATTACAGCCCTAACACAACTAAATTTACCAGCAAATAATTTCATAATGGGAGACATGAACTGCTGGATTAACCCAGAGATGAACTGATGGCCATACACAACAGTGATACCACAAGGGAAAGTGGAACTCCATGTACTAAAGGCCATCCTGGGATTATATGATCCACTGCCAAAAAGGCAACCCCTGCTACAAAACATGACACGCCCACATTTACACAATGGTACACTTGTCTCTATGTCAAGGATAGACTTAATACTCGCACCAATAATTTTCTGGCACCAAAACTAAAAAATTTAAAACTACAAAAATCGAATTTTCTGACCATCAGCTTGTTTTGGTGTCTTAAAAACTGGCGGAACCAAGTACCCAAGCACCCAGATGGTGCAGAATATTTCCAGAATGTTTAGCTGACTCGGAATTTCAATCCTGGATGGAGGAAATATCCTCAACCTGGGATTTTCAAACACCTTTTTGCTTGGACCCACTAATCACCTGGGAAAATTTCAAAAAATCAACAACCCAACAAATTAAACATACATCATCCAGAAGACACAGGGCAGTTTCAGCCATCATCAAACACACCTTGGCTGAAATTGACCATCTAGAAAACAACATACCAAGCATGGGATACAGCCCTGGATGGAGTCACAAATGGGCGGAGGTTTCTGCTCAGCTAAACACCCTGATCCGTGAACACCAACACCAAGTTAAAGTTCAATATAAAGACAAAAACATAAGAGATGGAGAAACTTTCTCGAGCTACTTTTTCCACTGATTCCACGCCCAAAAAAATATGATAGCTTGCACACAGGTCCATTGACTGGACAAATCCATAGCAGAAACACCCAAAGAAGTCGCAACCAAAGTGCACAGGTTTTATATGAAATTGTATAAATCCAAACTGGTCAAACCAGAAAAAATCAAAAAATTCTTTAGAAATGCACATATTGACACCACAGCCCAAAATAAAAATTAATCAACCTAATATCACGTGAGAAATTATGGGAAGTAGTACGCGGTGCACCAAGAAGAAATGCCCTGGACCTGATGGGATTCCCTATGAATTTTACATAAAATACTTACTAACATCTCTAACGTTCTTCTAGCTTCAATGAACAAGTGTATCATGGAAACATGCCTCCTACCTGGAGGCAAAGAAGCCTATATGGTCACTTTATTCAAGAAAGGAGACAGATTAGACCTATCCAACTGGCGCCCAATTTCCTTAACCAACACAGATACAAAAATTTTCACAAAATTTATGGCTAAACGACTAGGAGAAATTGCAACTGATGCGATATCCTCATCAAAATGTGGATTTGTTCCAAGAAGATCCATATGGGATAACATCCACACAGTTGTAAATGTCTTCCAGTTCAAAACCTCTGGAGAACTTGTCTTTTTAGACCAACAAAAGGCATATGACATGGTGAACTGGACCTATCTTAGGGCCTGCCTTCAAAAATCTAAGCTATCAAACAAATTTATAAACTGGGTAATGTTGTTTACAGAGTCTGCTACCATGGCTGTGCAGGGAGCAAGCTTCTTAACCAACCCAGTCATCCCCCAGAGAGGACTAAAACAAGGTAATCCCTTAAGACCTCTACTCTACAATTTTAGCTTAGACCCCTAATCCAAAACGCAAACACACTTCTCAAGGGAATCAACGTCAAAGGCCAACCACCAGTCAAAATGATGGCCTTCGCTGATGATTGTGTGGTGGGTATATCCAACAATCAGGAAGCTTGTAGAATTGAGAAGATAATACAAGACTAATCAGCCATAAGTAATGCATCACTTAACACCAAGAAAACGGAAATTATACTCCTAGGAAAATATCAGACCCAGTGGATAACATCTACCCAGAGCCAACAAACTAACACAACACCAAGACTCCTTACCAGGAATAGGAGGCGAAAGTTAGCAACGACCTCATTTAAACTTCCATTCACCTACAAGCAAACAGCTGGTCCTATTCATCACTTGGGAGTATGGCTGGAAGCAGGAGGTTACAACAACTCCATGATGGAAAATCAACTTCTAGACGAAATAACAAAACGCATTGCCTCCTTACATGGACAACAAACAGGTATAACAGGAAGGGTTACAGTAGTCAACTCCATGATTCTATCAATCATATGGTTCATGGCCCATGAAATCGCTTTCTCACCATCCTTCTTCAACACAATCCACGCCCTATTTCAAGGATGGCTGTTATAAAATTGGCGTGTTGGGGAGATACGCCAAAACCAAAATTGCACAGGGTTTGACCCAATGAGTAAAAGATTAACAATATGAGGATCATTGCCCTACAACCAACAGAAATAAACTTATTTAATAAATGTGGATCACTTGCTCCCACTATACTCTTTTGTTTAATATAATAACTGTCATGGCTCCCTTCTGTTCCGCGCACTCTAAACTATTAACAAACCTAACCTTCCTTGATCATCTCATCCCGCTTGTATCATAGCAACTTTGGATGGTATCACTTTCATGGCTTAGTAATTAACTTCGCCGTATCTAATCAGTTCCTTCAATTCTCCATTCATTAATTCATGACCACCCAATTTGGCCGATTCCCAGTAACCCAATATTGCCTCATTTCAAAGTGCTTAAATACCATTACCAGTTCTATTCCAACAGATTCCATTCATTTCGCCATGATGACCTTGGGCTTATCATCCAGTCATTAAAATTCACAACATCACCCCTCCTTGACTGGACAATAAGGCTTCTATTGCTTATAAACCTAAAAAAACTTCACATGCACTCAATTGATGATCTGACTGCTAGTAGGGTCCTTGATAGTATACACATCCATACCAGTTTTCTTAATAACTTCAGATGGCCCAATTCAAATACTGGCCAACTTGTGTTTCCATGCAAACCCATGTTGATTGTGGAATAGAACCATGTCTCTATCTTTGAATTGTGCTAAGCCACTTCGCCATACCTGGTTAGCAACCTGGGTTTTGATTTTCTTGGCTAAGCTGAATTAATATGCTTCAGTTTGTAATTTTTTCAGCATATTCATTAGGGTGGTCAAATAGCGTTGTGGATCCATTCCACCGGTGTCCTCTACACAAGCATATAGGAGCGCAGGCAAAGCAGGGTGTCATCCATAAAGCAATTGGAATGGGCTTTTTCTAGTGGCAGAATGGTAGCTAAGGTTGTAGGCAAACACCGCGGTGGAAAGGAGGGTACTCCAATCAAAGGGCCTATCAGCAACCAACTTTTGGAGAATATTCACCAGGGTCCCATTGACCCGTTTGACCATTCCGTTGGACTCAGGATGATATGGAGTTGTTAGAACCCCGCGGATGGCCATCACTTCATTAAGTTTGGGAAGTATGTGAGAGGTAAAATTAGTGCCATTGTCAGTAAGGATAAACTGTGGGCAGCTGTGACACTGAATGATGCATTCCATTACAAACTTAGCCACAGTAACCGCGCCAAGATCCTGAATGGCCCTTGCCTCAACCCACCTGGTCAAGTGGACAATCGCCACCAGGATGTAATTGGATTGGTTAGCTCCCATTGGCAGAGGGCAGATGACATCAATGGAAACTGTATGCCAAGCGAAGTGCGGCTTTACTAACTGATATGAGGTCTTCCGGTGAAGCAGCTTTTCCACTTAGCACTGGTGACAGGAGGAGATAGTATTAAGTACATTAAAGTTCATGCTTTCCCAGTAATACCAAGGTCGCAATAAATTCAACGTCTTGCGCACACCACCATGCTCAACTGCCCTATGTGCGCTCATGATAATGTTAGGCCGCATTGAGGGTCACAGAAAATTCACTGTGAAATCACCAATCCGCTTATACAACTCACCATTCCGCTGGAAAGTATTGGCTCACATTTCATTCAATGCCTTGATGACTTGGGGCGGCTCATCATCATACTTTCCGCTGAGCATCTTGTCATACATAATATTGCTCAGGTCCGCTGTAACTGCAATATTTGGTAGCCTCAACAAGCAACCAGCATTCTGATGTTTTGCTCCTGGTTGGTGAAGGATCGCGAAGTTGTAAGCCTGTAGTTTAATGGCCCATCATGCTAGCTGGCCCTCAGGATCCTTAAGGTTCTGCAGCCAGTGTAACGAGGCGTGATCCAAATATGACTATAAATTTTACACTATGTAAATATACTCAAAATTTCTTGTATGCATAAATCACTGCTGAGCACTCTCACTTGGTCACAGTATAATTTCGTTCATGGCTATTCAGACTTTGACTGCAATACGCCACTTGGTGCTCCTCCCCTTCATCATTTTTTTGAGACAGAACTTCCCCCACAGTGGAAAAAGAAGCATTCATCTGTACAATAAATTCCTTTTCAAAATTTGGGTAATGTAGCACTGGTGCCTCAATCAACGCTGTTCAAAGAGTATCAAAGGAGCATTGACAGTGTTCTGTCCATTCAAACATGGCATCCTATTTTAATAACTCAAACAGTGGACCTCCAATACAAATAAAGCTAGGTATGAAGCGACGATAATAGCCAACCATCCCTAAAAATACTTGTATATCTCATTTACTGCTTGGTGTAGTCATCTTCTGAATGGCATCCACCTTAGTTGGTTGGGGCCTCAGCCCTGTTGCATCAACTACAAACCCGAGGTACTCTAGTTGATCCTTGAAAAAGTGGCATTTCTGGGGCTTAATTTTGATGTTGGCCTCAGCCAACTGGCGGAAAACCTCTTCTAAATGGTTAAGGTGCTCAGAAAACGTGTGGGAGAAAACGTTGATGTCGTTAAGGTATACAAGAACGCATGACAGCTTCAAGTTGCCAAGGATAGTGTCCATTGCCCTTTGGAAAGTAGCTGGGGCATTACACAGCCCTTGGGGCATACGTGTCAGTTGAAAAAGCCCTTTTGACGTGATAATGGCGCATTTTTCTTGTTCCACCGCAGGTAACTCGATTTGCCAATAGCCAGATATTAAATCCATTGCAGAGAAGTAACGAGCTCCCCCTAACCGGTCCAACACATCATAAATTCGTGGCAAATGGTATGAGTCCTTTTTTGTAATGCTGTTGATCTTGCGGTAGTCAATTACTACCCAGTTAGTACCATCCTTCTTTTTGACAATTAGGACAGGGGAAGCCCATGGGCTCTTTGATGGTTGGAGCAGTCCTTGCTCCAACAGTTTATTGATTTCTGCTGTAACAACTTCTTCTGCAGCTCTAGATTGGCAGATTGGCCAAGATCTGATGAGGGGATGATCCTCAGTGCCCACTCGATGATCACTCCTTGGGCGCACCCCAAATCATTATCATTGACAGCAAAGATTTCTTTGTATTTTTAAATAAACATTCTACTCAATTCTTCTGATCTTCTGATTACCCCATTAAATTTTCACACGGTACCATTGCCATTATGCTGGGCTGTATCTTGATGGGTAGACCAAATTCCTCCAGTGAGCCAAACTCATGAATCCCATGGACCTCCTCAACTGGAATGAAATGGGGAAGGCAACTACTTGATGTAGGCGGATTTGCATTGGTTTATCCTGTAGATTCGCTACCAAGACCTTGATCTCCCCATGCCCCAGAAGTATAATGCCAGGGGCCACATGGGGCTTGAGCTGTGATTGTTGATAGGGCCCAATGACCTCCCCATATAGTCCAGCAGGCACTTCCACCTCTAACTTGGTGCTTATGATTGCTTGGTGTCCAGAGGGAATAGATATAGGGCCAGCGGCTCTGAGCGGCAGCCCTTGATATTCACAAATTTCGGTGAGGATAGGCTCGAGCCTTGCTCTTTAGTCAATGATAGTGAACTGCAACCACTCCATCACTGTATGCAAGGTTAATGTGACTCATGTGTACCAAATCCTTTAACATTCCGCTGGAAGTGAAGTATATTGGGATCTGCTGCCCCATAATTTCAAATGTCTCCGCTGTCATATTGACAACAGCCCCAAAGTGGCGCATAAAAGTGGTTCCAATTAAAGTTCATAGTTATTGTTTGGTAACACTATAGCTGGGGCTACATTGACAATTGACCCAAACCGCAAGGGTAGTGCGCTGTACGCTCCTTCAGAGTCTGTGCTTTCTGCTCCTGCAGTCCCAAACACCATATGATGCTCCATGTCAGGCTTTAATGCCAACTTTGACACCAACCTTGTGGATACTATGTTGATTGGGACACCTGTATTGATTATTGCACAAACTCGAGTTTTTGCTACTACAGTATCACAGTAAGTACACTCAGATAAGATGCATCTGATTATTTTAAGACATAGACATTTAATGGGTCTTTTTTCCAAGAAAGCTCATAATACACATCCCCACTTTAGGGTATTCTTTAACAATAGCTTCCACAGGGAGAGCCACGATGACCCCTATCAAAATAAGCGAATCAGAAAATGTTTCTGGTTCATTAGTAGAAAGGTGATTGAACATTTGACAAGCATAAAGCTTTGGCTGGTCCTGAGAGTTTTTTTCCGCCATTTCTGTAAATTGTTTTTGTGTCAGCACATCCACCCCTCCAACCAGTTGTTGATATAAGAAGGCGTCATCATACTGAAGAACTTCCACTGAAGGTACAGGAATAAGTTCTGGTGGGACGTTTTGGGTCAGAATAGCGGAGGTAGAGTCTCATTTCTACTCCACTCTGATTTTTTTCCCTGGTGGTACTTCTCCTGTGGTAAGTACTGGGCCTGACATTTGCGACAACTTCTAGCCAGGTGCCCAGAGTGACCACACGAAAAGCAATTAATCCCATAAGACCTACAACCATGATTATTGTAAAAGGAGCCACCCCAAAGGTTGGGCTGGAATTTAACAGTGTACCTCAGCTCCTCCCAATAGGTGAGCTGCCGTTGGCAATTGGATTAGAAGTGAGGCGTATATTGTAGATAAGGCCAGTGAATGCTGAATGGATGCTAAACAGGGATAGATAATTACTCCAGATAAGAAATTCCAGCAGCGGAGGCACTAGGGTTCCACTCTATCTTGGGTGGAGGGAAGGTAGCAGATAGACGGCGTAGAATTTGGACAAATTTAAGCAAGGGTACATCAACCTCTAAATATGGAGCCAAGGCATTAAAAAACTCATGATATGGTTTCACAGCAGAGGTCAACGCTATGCATTTGTCACATTCAGTTAAATATCCTGCCCCAATTAACACATGAGCTTTGGCTGAGAATCAATCAGCAAATGCAGTGAGGGTCTCGTTAATTTGAAACCCAATGGTTAAAAACTCATTTTTTTTGTTGTGGCACTTTCACAGTTCCGCCAAACAACTGCAGCACTGTCTCCTTAACTTCATGGTATGAAATGGAATTAGCTGAGAGGTAACAAATGACTTGATCAGCACTCCCAACATCCAAAGAGGAGAGCAATAGTTTCGTCCTCCATCAATCTGAAGTACCTTCAGTTGCAAACTCAAATTGGCGAAAAAAACCCATGACACTTCCCTCATGATCAAATGGCAGCAACCGAGTTTCCATTGTATTATTATTGGTCAATAGGCCCCCTGTAGTGAGCACCACTGTTATAAAATTGGCATGTTGGGGAGATATGCTGAACCAAAATTGCATAGGGTTTGACCCACTAAGCAATAGATTAACAATATGAGGATCATTGACCTTTAACCAACAGAAATAAACTTATTTGATAAATGTGGAGCACTTGCTCCCACTATACTCTTTTATTTAATATAATAATTGTCGCAGCTCCCTTCTGTTCCGCGCACTCTAGACTATTAACAAACCTAACCTTCCTCAATCATCTCATCCCACTTGTATCATAGCAACTTTGGATGGTATTACTTTCATGGCTTAGTAATTCACTTCGCCATATCTCATTGGTTCCTTCAATTCTTCATTTGTTAATTCAAGACCACCCAATTTGGCCAATTCCCAGTAACTCAATATCACCTCATTTTGAAGCGCTTAAATTACCATTACCAGTTCAATTCCAACAGATTCCATTCATTTTGCCATGATGACCTCAGGCTTAACATCCAGTCATATTAAATTCACAATAATGGCTATGGTCCAAAAACAACCCCCCTGTATGCCTCGAAATCCTATTTGGCTCTAGAAGGAATGGAGGTATGGGGCTTACTATTTTTGTAGAGCAAGCGACCCATATACTGGGATCTTGGATAGCTCAGGTGACTAGCCCAGATCTTCCAGATACACACTGGGCCAGAACAGCAAGATATAACTTCACACATGCACTAGAATTAAGAAACCCAGATCACCCAAACACATTAATCAAATATCTGGCATCTCATCCCACAGCTGCAGGACCACATGGCACTTCTGCACATTTCAAATGAATACTCCTAGCCATGAGAAGAGCGACATGGTGGATCCACTTAAACGACCAAACCAGTCACTAAGGACGCCCAAGGCTAACTCACAGACAGGAGATCAATGATCAAATAGTCACAGACAATATAATAAGCAAAAGCCCAAGTACTATATCCAGGATAGATTACCTGGACCATATGGACATACCATACAACCTGGAGACTCAAAGAAGAGTATGGAGATACACACATCACCCTCTACTCCAACCCATGATAAGAGCACATGTATGGAGGTGCATGAGGAGAGTATACCAAACAGCTGAACAGTCAAATGCCACTCACGCCTCATATACAATATGTGGTCAGTATGGAAGCCTAGCCCACCGTTTAGAACAATGTCCAACATCAGTGGCTCTATGGAAAGAAACCATGCGCCTATTCCGCCAAGAAAACAGACAACCAATCAGCTTAGCAAGGAACATGTTCGCTATAAGCATGGACTCTCCTATCCACCTATCTCTCAGGAGTTAATAGTAGCAATAGCTTTATGGGTGATACATACACTGGTACTGGAATTGTTCACAGGAGCAGCACCCACAACCCAAGAAGCCATCCATCGCTTTCGCAGCCATATTATGGAACATTTCCAAGCATGGTTGTTTGGACACATGACCCCCATAACAGAAGGACAATCAACACATGGTTCCCTATATGGTTCCTAAAGGTTGATCCTTTCCTTCAAACATGCTGCATCCAAGAATAAGCCAGCATAACTCCCCTTCCCTACCGTCCAAAACTTGGTGATCCTGGAGACAACAAGAGGGGCCTTGAACCCTCTGGGATGTCTTTAATTGTCGAATTTCATTAGTTCCCTCACTATATTGGAAGTGCTTGTCCCCTGGTCGACCTTCCCCAAATAAATAAGTAAATTTATATATATCTGCTTCCACCCTAGTGCAGACTTTGAGTTCAAAACCTGTACTGGCTATAAAACTCTCAGTGTGGTATATTTGTCCCAAGGTCAACCCACCTCAAATATTTTTAAAATATATATATCTAAAATCAACTTGTGGCTATTTTACCTTTATAAATATTTAATAGCATTCAAGAACTTTATTACTCCTATCACCATAAGTTTGTTGAGATCCTATGCCAAAAGCACCTTTGAACATAAAATCACTAGGATTTTCAACAGTTTTACCTAATATAACACAAATTTCTGGTTAGAACTGCACATTGACTGCTAGCAGTATACTTATTGACACTATTTGACACAACATCATTATATTGACATCTGTCACAAGACTAAGCAGAAACCTCAACCAACCTCGTCTTTAGTTTTATCAACAACCAAGTTATTCTCCCTCATGATTTTTCTATTTCTTTGTTATTGGATTAGTTACTTGAGATCTCTTCACTCAACCTAACTATAAGCGGAAACAAAGATAAGCTTGAGAACATGTGGTATAAGGTTTGTTTACTATATCAAATTCAAAATAGTTTTAAACCTCTTGCATAAATTCAAGATATAAGTTAAATTTGATTAAAATAAAATTGAGAATGGGGTACAGCAATAAATTATAACCTTATGAACTACTGGTCAGTCTCTTATTGATTTTTGCCTTAGCCATATTCCATTTGATCAATGTTTGCATCAATAATCTCTGTCTCACAGTGAACGTCCCTAAACAAAGATGTTCAGCAGCCCCTTTCTCAATACATGCTTATGGGTCTTGGGCTGCAATACCGCTTTTGGTTTTTTTTCTTCCAATTTGGTAATATGCTTCCCAAGTTGAGCTTTTTATGATGGTGCTGCTCTGAAGCACCTTGCTCCAGGGTTTCAATTGACCACTAATATTGCTTTATTGCCTTTTTGGTAATATTCAAATGGAAGGTTCAATCACTTCCATTGAGGTATCTTTTTAAATTTATTGCGGGGAAGGCCGACCATGGGATGGACACTTCTGAATATGACTCAGGACAGATAAACTTAGTACTGGGGGAGGCACCCCAGAGAAGCGATGCTATCTCTTGTTGCCAGCGGGAACGCCACTTATGGGGAGGGAACGTGTGAAGGGGCCGTAGCCACTATTGAGCACGTGTGGAGGAAGGGGTCTGATTTGATGAACCAGACTGGGAACCAGGAGGAGACCAGCTGTTGGCGACGCAGTGGGAGGTATCCAAACATCCACACTTGAAAGTGGTCCACCAAATGAGACTGGAATCTGTGGACAGTTTCTGGGAGGGTGGGGGTGGAGCCTGCAATGGCATCTAAGACAATCGTGTGGATGGTCCACATGGCGATTGCAACCACCAGAGCACGGAGGGAGGGTGGAAAGGAGGAGGCCATTGATAGAGCAAACATATCTCTTGACAGACTGAAGGGATGAGTTTGATCCTGTCCAGCAGACGTTGAACTTCGCGCCATATCACTTTAGAGGTGGGGCACTTCTCCAGGCGGTGGAACAGCGTTCCATACTGGCCGCACACGACACAGGATGAGTGTAAAGCGTTAGAGCGCTCAACTGTATGATACACCTGCCTCAGGCAGCGCCACACATGGGAGCGGACTTGAGGCTGCAACAGAGGGTGATGTACATATTTCCAGATTGTTTTTTGGGTCTCAATGGAATAAGGGATGTCCATCATGTCCAAGTAGTCCACATTGGATAGGACATGGGGCCGAATGGGGATCACGCCATCATGGATGGGTAGCCCCTGTACCTCTTGTGTGAACTGAGGAGAGGGGCAGCCTCTTTGGGTTGTATGTCCGCTAATACAAATTCTCCACTCTGCACTCCACATGGAGAGTAGGATTCGTTTGTAGTGGGTTTTTGTCCCGTGAGGACCTGTGGCTGATGTGTGTGATGCGAGGTATTTCATCAGGGAGTGGGGGTTCAATGGATTGTTGAGGCCCAAGGCTCAGGAGAAGTTGGAGCGGGCTGCGCGGGACCAGTGTTGGGATGGGAGTGTAGGAGCGGTGACAGCCGCGATCCAGGTGCCCAGGATCTTGGCAGCATGGGCTTTGAAGTCAAGCAGGCCCATGCCACCATGATGATGAGGGCCAAACATGACCTCTAGCCGCACTGGTGGAGGGCGGCCTGACCAAAGCCATCCTTGCAGCAAGGCATACAAGAAATTTGAAGAAGCTTGGGGAGAAGGGGATGGCGTGGGCTCCAAACCAGACTTTAGATAGGAGCATGGAGTTGGCTAAAACAACCCTGCCAGTAAGGGAAGAAGGGTGGGCTCTGAGAGAGGCGATTCGCTTCGTCACATTGTCCAGAATATGGCACTCCATTACTGCTGACGCATATCCGCCTGCCTCCATCCACATGGTCAGATGGCGCACCGGTCCTGTGGTAGGACGTGGCACGAAGGGGAGCACCAGTGGAGCGGTGTGTGTTGAGTTAGTAAGGCGTGGACGTGGGCGAGCAGATGGGCCAGGTTGGGAACTAATTGCTGGGGCCCAGCAGTTCTGAAACTGACCAAGGAGATTGATTTTGGTTTTGGAGGCGTTCAATGCCGCGTTGCTTACCCGGGAATATTCCTGGATGAGAGCTTCAAGCGCGCATGCATCTTGATTATTAGACACCCCAACCACACAATCATCTGCGAACGCCAATATCTTGACTGGGGCTTGGCCTGGCACATGGACCCCAGTGAGTTGGGCATTCACATCTCGCAGTAGTGGGTCAAGGCTGAAGTTGTATAAGAGTGGGCTGAGGGGGTCCCCTTGTCGCAAGCCCCTTTGAGGGCGGACTACTTCCGTTAGGAAGCCAGGGCCACGCACTGCCACTGTTGTAGATTCCGTGAGCAGCATCACCCAGTTGATGAAGCGAGGGGGTAGGCGGAATTGATGGAGGAAGGCCCTTAGGTATTCCAAGTTTACTCTATCATAGGCCTTTTGTTGGTCCAAGAATACAAGTGCCCCAGAGGCTGTGGACTGACATACATTAGCCACAGAGTGCACGTTATCCCAAATTGACCTTCTAGGGATGAAACCGAATTGTTCTGGGGAGATAGTGGCAGATGCTACAGTCCCTAATTAGTTAGCCATAATTTTGTTAAAATTTTGGTGTCTGTGTTTGTTAGAGAAATGGGGCGCCAGTTGGCTAAGTCAAGCTTATCCCCTTTCTTGAAGAGTGTGACAGTAAAGGCCTCATGTCCTCCTGGTAGGAGGCGCATTTCCAACAGGCTTTGGTTAAGTGAGGCAAGCAGAAGTGGGGATATATATTTGAAATATTTTTTGTAGAACTCATATGGAATGCCATCTGGGCCTGGGCATTTTTGGTTTGGCGCACCATGAATGGCTGTCCATAATTTGTTCAGGGTAATTAAATTCATTATTTCCGGGTATCAGAAAATGGTGTGGATTGAGCTTGGTCAAGAAATTCTGCCACTTTGGCCAGCTGAATTGGTTTGGCTCGGTACAACTTGGAGTAACATTTTTGCGTTTCAATTGCCACTTTGGCTGGTGTATCCACAATAGAATTATCCGATCTTCACACCTGTGTGCAGGCCACACTCTGGCGTGGTGCAAAATTTTTTTAAAGAAATATGCGGTGCACTTGTTGCCTTATGTGATGCGTGTGGCCTTGTATTGAACACAAACCTGATGTTTGTGTTGCCTTTCAAGTGTATTGAGGTGGGCGGCTGCCTCCGCCCACTTCTGGCCCCATGCAGGGCTGTATCCTGTAGCTGAAATGTTGGACTCCAAGTGTGCCAATTCTGCCAGAGCATGCGAGATAACCGCCGGTGTAGCTCATGAGCGTCTGGAGGAGAGATGGCGAGAGTGGTGGATGGTGTCCTCTTTGAAAGTTGCCCATGTGGAAATGGGGTCCGCACAAAATGGTGCAACAAACTTTTTTGCCAAAGTTGCTTCTTCCACCCACATGGAAAATCCTAGCAATGCGAGCTTGGGGGGGCAGATTTTGCACCAATGTGGGGCCTTAGCAACTGTGACAGGTAGGTGGTAGGTTATTGAGACCAGTCAGTGGTTGGAGAATTCCATTTTTGTTGTTTTGAAGTGGGAGATGTGGGGTTGGAATTTCGCCAGCATTAGAATAAGGTCGATGCAGGTCATGGACCTTAATTGGCCATTGTGGACGTGGGGACATGTCATGTTTTTGAGCAGCAGGGCATGTTGCAGCAGTGCATCTATTAGCCCAAGGGTGGCCTTTAGAACGCGTAGTTCTACGTGACCATGTGGGGCGTGGGTGAGGGAGGCCACCGGTCCATTGTTGAGGTTAGCCAACAGTTCATGTCACCGACTAGGAAAGAGTCAGGGGGTAGCAGGAGGGATTTGACCGATGAGAAAAATTCCTGACGCTCATGTGCACCATTTGGGGCATAGATGTTGATGATTGCATGCACTACGTCGGCCCACAAGAAGTGATGATGAGCACTCAGCCATTTAGGAATGTTTCTGAGGATACAAATTTGAAAAAATTATTTTTCCAAATTAGCACCCCACAGTGCTTTGACCAGAAGGATAGGGATGGGAGGAGCATTGTTTTCCAAGTTTCCTTGGAACCTCATGGACAGTGGGACTCCCAGATGGCCAGGATATCCACGGGTAAATTGTGTTGTAAAAACTCAGTTTCCTAGCCCAGGATGGGGAGGCCTTGAGTCCGGCGATATTCAATGTCCCTAAAGTGAAGGTTTCCCCCATCGCACCTTAGGTGTGAGGGGGTGGGCCCCCAGGCCCACCAGCCTTTTCTAGGTCCCCACGGGCTTTTACAGCAGTGCAGGTGTTAGCAGCAATGCTATCGGAGTTTTTGTTGATTTTTGTGGAAAGAGTCATGTTGGCTTTGGCCTTCTCTTTTTGTTTTCCTGATGTCAGACGAATTTTTTGCGGTGTGGATGAGTTTGGTGCACCGTTGAGCGGGTCAAATTTTTTTTTTCAGTTGGGATAGGTCCCAAGTCAGTTTTGACTGGAGCTTGGGTGCAACGATTGGGTGAGATTGAGTCTCCCATCAGATCCTCAGTTGAGTGGCCCACTCAGCATGGGCTTCCCAATCTGATTGGTTGATGGATTCCTGAGTTGCTTCTGCCGTGAAGGTTTCCATGTTCTCCTGGCATTATGAGTGTGGGATAGCGGTGGTGGCCTTGGCTGTTTCCTTGGCCATGGCCCTATGGGCCTGCTTGGCCTTCTTCCATTCTTGCGGGGAGATAGGCTTTACCAATAGGTAGCAGCCTTGTGCTCCCCACGGGAAAGCCTCCTTGGTGCTTGCAGTTGGTTTGTAGTGCGCCTCTCCATTGGCCATGGCCACCGAGGGTGCTCTTAGAATGTGAAGCCCTCCTTGATGGGGCATGCATGCGCCTTATGGCCAAACGTGTCACAGTGGGTGCAAATGGGGGGCGCGCTGTCCACGGTCACCCAGAATGGGTGTGTGGTATGCCCTGTGATATCAATAAAAGTGGAGTGTGGGATCTGGGTTAGGTCCTTCGCGATCTCCTCAGTTGGGGTCAGAACTGCAATGGCTTTGCCGGTGCACAGGTGTGGCATCAGCGTGAAGTGTTGCATTTCAAAAGATTGTATTTCGCCATATATGGCGAGACCATCTTTCAGGTGTTGTTCCAAAGTGTCACGTTTTACCGTAGTAGGCAAAAAGTCAAACATGAGGAAAATTTGGTTTGATTTTGTCCATCTGGTGCATTTGGTTTTGATGACCCATTGCCCTTCAGGGAGGTCGACCACTATGTGCACCGCTGCAGCCTTGTCTGCTGCTTTTTTGCTTTCAAAACCTAGGTCCAGCCAACCGCGTGACATGGAGTGAGGTGCAATGTACACCACAGTCAGGAAAATTTTGTGTATATCTTCACAAAATTTTTCCCATAAAACCGTTTTTTGGATGTCCAGATACACGCGGACTCCAAATTCCACCAACAAAAGTGGTTGGGAGTGTGGCGTGTTGATGTACTGGTTGCATTGTGCTTGCCATGTGAGTATCTTTGGGGAAATTGTGACCGCCAGTTTTTTTAGATTTTTGTCTATTCCGCCAGATTCTCCAGGGCGTTTTCAAACGTTGGAGGCTGCGAGCCTTCCACCTGCTCCTCTTACCTTGCTTGCCCAACTGCTCCCTGACATGGACGCAGACTAATCTCCTCTGTAAGATTGTCAAACTAGATTCAGTCTTGAATTGAATAGGTTGCAAAAGTGTTTGCAACGAGAAAAAAAAGTTGACAAACCTATATATTTTTCCATTGAGGTATCTTGATATGGATAAGTTCTTGGTCATTCCTTCATCATTGGCTATTTTAGAGGAAATTACTACATCATCAGTCAATCAAATAATTTTGCCACTCCAAAGGTATAAAATATGGTCAAATTTCATAGTTGTCAGTGTCATCATAGTCATATTATATTCTAGATCTCTTTGGTTGACAGTCATTAGATTTTTGCATGTGACATCATCCTGGCTGACTGATAAGTTTCTGAGGCCATCATCATTATAAAAGGGGTTCATCTTCCTTATCCACATTTAGATATTGTAATTGAAAATCTTTTAAATGGTTGTATATTGGCAGGAATCCTTCCAAAGGGCGAGGAGTTATTCGCCAATTTATCTGAGGTAGTATCCATGACAGTTAAAATGCTCACCCCCTGTTGAGTGGTAGCTACTATTGTGCACAAAAATGGAGGTAGGCAAGAGCATGCTCCACTCCAAATTGGCAATTCATCACAACCTTTTGTAGAATATCTACAAGAGTTTCATCAACACTTTTTTACCATTGGGCTCAATTTTGTATTGGGTTGTTACTTCACCTCAAATGACATAAGACAACTCAATTAGACTATGACAATTGATGTAAAGTTGGCGCTATTATCAACGAGATGAAAAACTGGAGGCACCCAACTGTTGTCTAGTGTTGACTTTATAGAATTTGAAGAAACTTCAAAAAAATCTAAAATAAATTTCTAATCCTTCCTGTTTTAAGAAAGATAGTGCGGTCTGAGCAATAAATAGTTCATCCAAAATTACAACCAATGGTAAAAACTCAAGCAAACGTTGCCTATAATCTGATAGTTAAGAGATACAGACTTAGATAAATAAACATAAATGTACCTTATTATTAAAGGGGAATTAGGGTATATCTACGTCACCCTTGGCAAATAGAATCCTTGTTTATTGATTATCAATGTCATTAACTTCCAGAAACTAAATATAGAGTTAGTCGTCAATTGTAGCATTTGTTATGCTACTAAATTAGAACATCCTGCATATCGTTCAAAAAGTGAGCAAAGGTTTCCACAAATGTTAGTAATATAGATAAGGTACTGGTAATTATGCTCAATACTTTAAAGTAGTATGATCATCAAAATAGCTAAGATCAATTGAATGATTAATAAAATAGAAGCTAAATCAGATTTCCCATACAAAAGTTTAAGGCATCAAATCTATATAAATTAATTTGCAGCTGTGTTTAACTAAGTAAAACACTAGTTTTAAAACAGAATGAAAAACATA
The DNA here is from genome assembly GCA_022478985.1 of Massospora cicadina. NCBI lineage: Eukaryota > Fungi > Entomophthoromycota > Entomophthoromycetes > Entomophthorales > Entomophthoraceae > Massospora > Massospora cicadina. The sequence continues at coordinate 126,935 of JAKSZP010006695.1, forward strand.
ATTTGTATAGATGTAAATTATCACCTATCCTAGAAGTATTTCCTTGAACATATCTGTTAATGTGAGCTCCTCCTCAGGCAGCAGGCTAGGGAATGTGGTACTAATTTTAATGTAGCCATCAACATAATTATGATAAGTGGCCATTGGTACAGCCCTTTGAAGAGGCAATGGATAAAATTTTAGTATTTGTCACATAAAATTGAGGGCAGAGCCTAAAAGTAAACTTTTGGCATCCAATAGAAAAGTGATTTGCGCTAAGCTGACACTAAAGTAACTGACATTTTATTATAATCAAATATATATATAAAAACAATCTAATTTTTTTATTTGTTCTGAGTCATCAAATGCTCTTTAAACTTAGCATATACCATATCTATTATACAATTATACAAGAGGTCCTTAAAGGTATAGGTATCTAATGCTGACCTATTTATTACCTCAAATAGTCTAACTCAGAGTTTGTTCAACTTATTTCACAGTCATAAAGCCATGGGTGTCACAATAGCCAGCTTAATTGCCAATTTTGAAAGGCAAAAGAGGTAGCGTTTTTAATCTTCATATTTCATAACCTTTATTTTCCAATTAATAGTATTGAAGTAGGCTGAAGATTATGACACAATTAATTACTCTTATCATTTCAATAATTACTGTGAGGTCATCACTTCCAATCCAAGTCTAAGAGCGTAATGTAAAATAGGTGCCAAACAAACCTAAACTATACAAATTAGTAGAAAAGAGACTTGCCAGTTGACAAATAGTAACTTAAATTATAGGTAAATGTTTCCAAGGGTGGTTAGCCAAGCGGGTAAAACTGCTTCCACCCCTAGTGCAGGTTTTGAGTTAGAAACCTGTACTGGCAGAAACCATTCTCAGTGTGGTATATTTGTCCCAAGGTTGACCCACCTCAAATAATTTTTTTATAGGTAAATGTTGCCAATGGTAAATAAGTTACTTAGCTGGAAGGTTTTCAGTTACCAGATTCTTATATATGGCGGCTAAAGTACCCTAAATCTTTTGATCATACCTTTGACTCTGGATGTAAAGCGCGATTAGTACCCCTTGTATCCCCACGGCCTTATATGATTTTGGTATAGATATATAGTAAATTTGCTTTAGTTATCATATAAAATAACTCAAGGGCGATCATGCCAATATATAAGCTTCTCTATTATAAGATTGGCAATAATATAACATCTAATTTAGCTAAAGCATGTATCTCTACCCAAGAAGTCAAGTAATTAATAACCACAATAATGTATTGCCTTCTTTTAGTAATAGTGGTTAAGGTCCTATTATGTTAATGGATGAAATGTGACAAGCAAACCCATGCTTCACTAGTCAGAAAGTAGCTATTTTTTACAGGGATTATGTGCTTGGTACATTTCACAACAAGCAAGAGTTCCTGCAACATCAGCTTTTGAGAAATTCCATAAGTACTCCTGATAAACATCCTATATATTTTTTATAGGCCTCCAAGTCCAGATGATTAATAATCATTTTTTATGATTACAGTCATTTAAAGACTTTTGATAACATTAGAGATTTTTCCCGCTCATTTTGAATAGTTGACCTTTTTTTAAAAACTTTACGTTTTGCTGTATTGTTAGTCCCTTGCTGTCCTTTTGTTAGCTGGTCTTTAGTATACCAGTAAGAATTTTATCATATAAATCATCTTCACACTATGTAGAACCATAATGGTTGGCAACTATGATAAACTATTTTGAATTTTGAGGTAAAGTACCGTATAGTGTACAATCTAAATTGTATGCTGGAATTTAAAGGCCCAACGGCCCAAACTCCCTTCAGGCTTATATAGTTTATGAAGTCATCTAAGAAAAGAATGGCCTGTAAAAATCTTAAACTAAAATTTGTGGATATATACTCTTCAATGCATACAGACATATAATATCATGAGGTATTCACACTCTGTATCAGCATAGTATCTCTCCTTTTGCTCAGTTCAGCTCACAGATGCTAAAGGGTGCTCAACCAAGCTTTATTCAACTGATTTAATATAGCTCCAATTGCTGCTAAAGATGCATCAATTTTCATAATTAATATCAATTGAAATTTGGGTACTGTAATATTGATACAGTCATTAACACATTCTGAGTGCAACAAAAGAATTCTAGTCTTCCTCTTTCCATTCAGACTTTTCTTGGGATCCTACAAAAGTTGAAAAAAGGGCTCAAAAAAGGATGAAAGATATTATTAAATTAGAAGTAGTACCTAGCTATTACTAAGAATGCCTTAATGTCCCAAACATCTACTGGTCTTGAAATGGCCTGAAATCGCCTCACTATTAGGTTTTGGGGCTGTAATCCATCAGTGTCTATAATAAACCTAAAATATTCATTTTTTAAAATCACTTTTTCAAGGCTTAATTTTAAGATTAAATACTATTAATCTCGTTAAACCTCTTCCATATGTTTAAGGTGATCTGGAAAGGTACAACTAGGACATTGATATCATCTAAGTAGATGAGAATGCACAAAAAATTCAGCTAAATTAACAAGACATCAATTTCCCATTAAATGTAGATGGCACGTTGCAAAGCCCTTAAAGCATTTGCGTTAGCTGTTTAATCCTTGGTATGAGATGATGCACACATTCCTTAATCCTCATTTGGTAAATCAATTTGCCAGTAGCATGATATAATAACTATGTACAAAAATTGAGCTTTTCCTAGGCGATCCAATGCACTATTATGCATGACATTGATATAAATCCTTCTTTGTTATTTTGATCATCCAATAGTAATCATAACTACTTATTTGGATCCATCTTTCTTCTTAAAGGTTGGACTTGAGCTTGTTTGAGGACTTAAGGTTATAACCAGTACTCCATGTTTGAGTAGTTTGCTAATTTCTTCAGTAAACATGGCCTCACTTGTCTGCAATTGTCATATTAGTCTCATTTGAATTGGCATTTGATCCCAAACTTTGACCTTTCAAAATCCCTTTGGCACATACAAGGTCATAATCATTTTATGCAGCCTCAGAATATTTCTCAATTTTATAAAGGACCTAATCTTTATGTTCTTAGGACCCTAATTAAATTTAATTAAATCAAATACAGCAAAATTACCTTAGATTTCTAGATCATCTGGTAAACCATTTCTCTTAACTGGTCAAAGTCATGAAAAGATAAGAGTTTTCTAGTCATAATAAAATAGACATATGCTTATAATTGATTACTTCTAACTGTATTGGACTTAAAAATAAAATTGGCAACTAACACCTGAATTTTACCATGGCCAGGAATTAGAATTCCAGGAACTACATATGGTTTGTTTCTAGCTTTCTTACATAGTACATGGGCTTTAGCATATTGATATTCAGGAATTTCCAATGTAATACCAGGTAACGATGCACTCCTCTATTTAAAAGATCTTTGTTTTTCATACCCTCAAAAAGGTCCACAGCACTCCTCATTTTAAACAGACAAGCGTGAGAACATCAATTGAATTGGCAATACTTTATCTGGATGATCCTTCTGAAAATACTAGGTTTATGTAATTTTTTTCTCCAAAATTAGGGTGGTCACCATTTTTATTTTATTTAACCGAGGCAAGCTGATCAGGGGATGGAAATTACCAAAACAGAAACTCTAAAAACTAAACCAACCAAAAACATGAACTGACCACCCTAAATGAGCATCTGGAAATGCAAAAGAAATGATAAAACGACCTATCAGGTGGCACAGCGGTGAGACGCTTATCCCACCATGGCGAGGGGGAGGGGGAATCAGGTGGATCATCATTGGAATCATCATCAGGTTCAGCATTGAAGATGCAGATTGATGCTGATAGCAAAGGGGTTGGGGCATCTGCGGGATGAGGGTTGAGGTGAAGTAGATAGGCGTTGAGCTTGGCAATTTGGGTTTGGATGAGAGCCTTTATGAGTTTGGCAACATGGTGTTCAGCTTGGATGTGGGTGTTAGGAAGTTGGCTAATATTGCAATGTTGGCTCTGGTGACATGTGTGGATGGGGAAAGATCTGCCAGAGATAGCGACATGTTTGACAGCGGGGGTGGCAGTTTCATAAAGACGTTGGATTTCCTATTTTTTCAATAGGAGGAAAATTAGGCGGAACAAAGGGGGTGCATCCTTTTTTAAATTTAGCGACAGATAGCCACAGCTGTGCAAAGATAGTGACTTTTGGGCGAGGCCACCACAGCCTTAGCAAGCTTGTGGTTTCTTTGGTATGGGATAGCGTTGTTTGGGGACATATTGTTTGGGCGGGAGTGGGGCATCAAAGTTTGATTTCATATAAGGATCTAAATCGATTGGTTTAGTAAGAGGTGGGACAATTTCACCAGATTCAGTCACTTCATCCAATAAGTCCCAGGGATTTTGGTTGATTTGGATTGATTAGGTGATAGGTGGCTGTGGTTGGGTAAGTATTGGGGTGGGAAAATTTTTGGATTGATTATGGGTCCAAACCTGCTCCCAATTGGTTGGCATGTGTGGAAATTTGCTGGCTTGGATTTGAGTTGCTGAATTTTTTGCTGGTTCATTGAGAGCACAACCTGGGGGGGTGAGGGCAGCCAAAATTCCCACTTGAACGCTGTTGGTGTGGCCTCCTGGGTGGGGTTGGCATTTTTCGCAGGGTTTAAATTGTCACATGCCTTTTTGGTATAATCCAATACATGGCAGAGGGGGCAAACTGTGCGGCCATTATCAATGCAAGCTTAAGGAAATGGCCAGGTGTAGAATGGGATGTAGGCACGTGGTGATATGTGCTGGGCCATATTCAGCTGATGGGGGCAATAACGGCCATTGCCCAAGGTGCTGCAAGGCGCTCAGCACCACTTGGAACAATGAATTAAAGGATGGGGTCTTTGCCATAAGTGGCCAGCTCAGACATCAACTATCCATAAAGTGTTTAAGGGTAGATGTGAGGGGAGGTTTGCAAAGGTTACCACAAGTGTGATATCATCTGGGAGATGTGTTTGGGTAGTGGTAATGGGGGTATTTTTGTATATTAAGGGCATAGCTGCTGCAGCGGCCACATCCTCTTTGGTGGGTTAGCTAATATCAATATAGCCCTTATAAGGATGGAAGTCTATAAATCCTGCTGGTGTAAAGGTGGCAGTTGGCATCTCAATTATGTAACAAATGGTTTTAAAACATTTATTGTTTTTCAATTTGGGTTCAGATTTTCTAGTTCTGAATCAATTCGTCTAAAAAGATTTTTGGTGTTTGTTGGGTTTGGGCACTGGGTTGTGCCTCACTTGATTTATTGATTAGGCTCTTGCAAGCCTAATCAATAACTCAGGCCGGGCCCTGGAAGGGCGACTTTCTAAAGTCAATCCTGTGCAATTCCAAACTTCATTAAGAATTCTCTCTCTTGTTTCCCACTCTTGTGTGGGTTCCTATGGTGGTCTTGGGAAGCCCTTGCTTTATCTTACCTGATGATCCATGCACAACAAGTTTTTGTTATGTAAATAAAATCTTGGGATTTTGGGGCTTGATCTCCCTCAAAAATCCTGTCTTTTACTTGGTGTGTTCACGGCATCAAATTATCAGGATCCTGTTCATACACAACTCTTTATTCTATAATAAAAAATAAGGTTAATTCTGGGGTTTGCAACCTCACATCCTTATTTTGTCTTTTCCTCATATAAGTTTCCCTAATTCTGAGGTTTACTACCTTTAAGTCCAGCTCACAGTGGACATTCGGCGTCAATTGTGTCAAACCTAAGGTAAGATGGTAATCAGAAACTGACGTTTCTGACTGTTACATTACAAAAACCACATGTGCTGCCAAAACGCCACAAGATCCCCGGTTCAGCCAGCCTCAGTGGTCACTTCAGGTCTCAGTTGTTGAGTAACCGGCACCAGAGGGAGCCAGTGACTGATGACCAACCCTGGAACTGAAGCAATTATCAGCGCAAAATTCTGGTGGGGCCTCCCCCCACTAGGGATTTGGTTGGAACCATGGGTACCTGGATCAGAAGGGCTACCTCACTGATGGACAGTCCACTTTGAAAAGGGATGGCTGTCCAGCTGCTCTGGACTGTGCGCCCCTTCTGAATTTCAGTTGGAGAGAGTGCCTTCCTGGTTGGGATAGAAAGACTGTCGCCAACTGGGGTATAGGTGGGGGCTGCACCACAGCCAAGCGCTGGGTATGCTTCCTCATGCCGGGTGGGCTGATTCTGGCAGCCCTGTCCCAATTCGCTCTAATCATTTATCTTTTTTCCATGAGGGGCCCAGAATTTCTCCAGGCTAGTTTTCCTGAGGCTCAAGGCAACTTACCCCAGGAAGCCCTTATTATGACAGCCTCCCGTTGCAGGGCCCCTCTTTTAAGGAGGGGCCCTTATTTAGCAGGGGGTGATGTAACAAATGGTATTAATCCATTCGTTGCATTTTTATTTGAGTTCAGATTTTCTGAATCTAGATTTGTTTTAAAAGATTTTTGGTGTTTTTCAGGTTCAGGCGCTGGGCTGTGCCTCGCCTGAGTTATTAATTAGGCTTTCAAAAGCCTAATCAATGGTTTGGGTGAGGCCACAGAAGGGCGACTAATAAGATTGAGCCAGTGCAATATTAAACTTTGTTTATGAATTCTCTCTCTTGTTTTTCACTCTTTAATGGGTTCCTCTAGTGACCTTGGGGCCGCCCTTACCTTATCTTACCTGATGATCCATGAACAACAAGTTTTTGTTATGTTGATAAAATCTTGGGATTTTGGGGCTTGATCTCCCTCAAAAATCCTGTCTTTTACTTGGTGTGTTCACGGCATCAAATTATCAGGATCCTGTTCATCTGTATCTCTTTATCTAACAATACACTATAAGGTTAATTCCAGGGTTTGCAACATTGCATCCTTATTTCATCTTTGCTTGCTTTAAACTTCACTGATTTTGAGGTCTACTACCTCAAGAGTCCAGATCACTCTAGACATTCAGCATCAATTGCATCAACCCTAAGGTAAGATGGCATTCAGAAACTGGGACGTTTCCAACCATTACAAATTATCACTTTGTCAGAATACAGGAAGCGATGTCCATACTTGACATGGAGGCAAAAGCGGATAGTGGATTGATGTAGGGCTAAGGAATGGGAGCAGGTTGGGTGGACTCATGTGAGGTGGATTGGTAAGTCCCTTAAGGGACATAGCAGCCAGATGTAATTGGTGGACTGGCTCATCCAGTCCACATGCGTTTGCCTGCTGAGCGGTAAATGCTAGTGGTTGGAGCACCACTGCCCCAAACTGGGGCAGCAGGTAGTGGATCTGAGGGCATATATTGGGAAATTAATGTTGTTAGATTCTGGAGGTTGACTCAAAAATAAACCATTTGACAACCAACAGATCAGGCCAATTATCCTCCTAATGCTCAAGCTAATACTTTAATTAAAGCCTATTGCAATAACATGGCTTGGGCTAATTATCCCAACTAAAATTTAATTATTAAAAGCTCAGTCTGAATACAATTGCACATTTAGGTTGACCTTCTTTGCAACTACTAGGATTGAGCTGATTAACTCAATGTCAAATTAATTCAAATATTTTATTGGAAGCTCAGGCCAAATACACTCACATGATTGGACCAATTATTGATGCACCAAACCTCAGCAATTAGTCTCAACTAATTGGGAGCAATATTAGATACTCATCATGAGAAATCGTTTGGGATTGACCCAAAGATAATGTCTACAATTCACATGAACAAAATGACGAAAAGAATGTAACCAGCACGATAACACTTGAACATGGACCACCCAAATGGGAGTACCTAGTGCTATCAAGAAGAACAGCTGACATCCCGATTAGGAAGTCATTTTTGTCAGCTGTATGATTAAGACATGATTGAGCTGGATCAATTTCCGCCTTAGGGCACATTTTGTATATTGGTATGCATAATTGGTACAATAGCACTTGCACATGGACTGCCTGAATGGGAGTACCTAGTGCTGTTGAGAGGGCCAGTTGACATCCCAATTAGTGGTTTTTTTCAGTTGTATGACGAAAAATATTTTGAGTTGGTCCTAAAATAATTTTCATATGTCAATATGTGTAACTGGCGTGATAACACTTGCACATAGACCACCAAAATGGGAGTGCCTAGTGCTATTGAGAGAGGCCTGCTGACGGCCTGATTAAGGGTATGTTAATTATAAAAATTGACCTCATAATTTCCCAGAATTTGTATATTGTCAGAAGTATGACAAAACTAATTTTGAGATGATACTAGGACCACTTTGCACGCTCATTGTTGCGATTTTCATCCCTGAAATCATCCTGAATATGAGAGTATTTTGCCAGCCAACACTCTCCTCCACCAGCAACTCCATAGTGCAATGGAGCTCCTTGTCAAGGGTATTCCTATCCCCAAATTTCCTCATGATTTTGAGAAGGATGCGAAGTATGAAATTGAGGAGCTTGCTTTTGGAGCGAGCTGCACTTGCATCAAAGCAGCAAAAACTTCTCTTTTTGACCCCAATTATCCCAAAACCTGCCAGCGCATCAAGTCATTTACTTGTGTGCCAGCTCTCATCATTTTTTCTGGCATCAACTTTCTCAATACATTGAGGCGATAACACTGCCAGCCTCATTAACAAAGAAAACCCCCAACTATACCTCCTTATGCCCCATGTTGCTGATGCTCCCACCCTAATGCTGTCCGCCATGGTATGCCAGCTAAATCAGGCGCCAGACAAGAGTTTCCCCAAAGCCTCCTCACCATCTGATATGGCTCCCTAGGCTGATAACCTAGGGCTATATTAGGATTTTTTAATTTATGATAATCCCTTTGTTTGGCCCATTTGCAAATAAAGATTCGTGGCAGCTCCCCATTTGGGTTGGGCACCACTAGTACTAAAATTAATGAGAGTATTTTGCCACCAATAAGTCTAGCAGTAGGTATCAATCATACTAGTTCAAGGGACGAACTGAGGTAGAAAAAATATGTGAGATTGCGTGCTTGAATGTGGCCAGGAGATGCCCTAGAGGTATAAATACTGGCGCCTGGCCTAGTGAACAAATTATCAAATAATCTAGTCTTAAATAAAAATTTAATTTATTTAATCTTTCCTGATTTGTATAATTAAGTTGCTTTTGGAGAGTGCCAGCAAGCTGGGATCTTGAGATCAACACCTTGCAACTTTTCCTGCCACAGTTGAAGTTCCCAATTATAGAGGGAAAATCAAGCACAAAATCATCCAGAAGAGTTGGGGATATTTGAGGATGCCTAGTGAGTTTCCAAACGGTCAAAATACCATAAGCAACTGGCAAATTCAAGGATCATTCAGCTGAACTTCAGCCTGATTAAGCTTGCAGGATTTAATTATTCAAGCGAGCAATCCTCAGAATTTCACAGATGTGGTGAGGCGGTGGTGGAGAATTAACTGGTTAAAAATTTCTTCAGAAGTAATGTCAAGCGGAAAAGTGGGATGGTCACCATTTTGTTATAAAACAATGGGAAAAGTTTGTCTTAAAATGAGAGTTTTTCTAAAGTTACATCAAACCCCATATTGTCTCATGAAGTCAGTGCCAATTGAAATTTCATAATTCTCATTTTAAAATTTGCATATGCTGTAACAATAAGTGATCCAAACCATAAAAAGAACTATGTGCCCGTTAGAAGTGGTAGTTTATAGACCCACAGTCCTGTTACCTTATTATGGTCTATATTTGGTGTGAGTCTTAATTACTTCACCAACTATGTAGATACAGCGATAATTGGAGCCACACTTTTTATGATTGCTCAAATCTTTCCTTGATCTACTAAATTATCTGCATGTGTACATCCAGTCACTGAAAAATAATAAATACTTTAAAAAGCATCATTGTATTAATTGAGTAATTTCAAAGTAGTTTTTTTACATTAGAATATCCTTATAGGATCTAATTAAAATTATTTGTTAATGGGATCCAACAAAAATGGTCCTGCTTCATGTTTATTTTGTTTACCCTGGAGCAGTTTCACATAGGGCTGCGTTACCCTTTCAACTATAGTATATTTCTTTACTAAGACAGGTGGAACAGTTAAAAAGCAGAATTTAGTCTATCCTGTCTATTATGCCTGGGATTTTCTCTGATAATTCATTTGGTTCACCTTATTATTAGGATTAACCATGTTGACGTTGTCTTTTGATTTTTTTACTCTGCAGAACTTCACAACGTGTCCATCCTTGCCACATTGATGACAAGCGGTCTGCACTTTGTTTTGCCATTTGTTCATGTAATTATTAACATTAGATCTCAGTTTTGATGTATCAGATGTCTCACTGATTTGTGACGATTAAATCATATGAAATGTCTTTGTATAAGAGTTTAAGGCTAATCATGACTTAATTAATTCTCTATAGGGACAATGTGACGATTTATTGCAATAAATGCATCAAATTGTTTAGCACCCCTGACCAGTGAGTATTTGAGCTTTTGTTGAAACCTATCAGCAAATAGTCTATGTTTTCATCCTCCTTGAACTGAATGCTAAAAGATTCTAGATTTTGCTTTACAAAAAAGCTCTGGGATGCTAAATTAGCTCTTGATGGCGTCCAAACCTCACCATAAGTCCACTTATTTGTTGTTAATCTGAGTAGGACAAGGTTTGGCATTCTTTATCTAGACAAATGATTACAGTAAAGGCCTTCTGAAAACCACTACATCACACCATAGTCATTTCTAAAAGTCTAAATTCTGGGACATTATTCATTTTGAAATTTAGGAAGTTTCTAAACTTTGTTTTTTTATCACTTATAAGGTAATTTGTTGCCAAAATAGTCCATTTGTATTAGAATGGCAGTACATACCTTGGGGCTTTTTTAGTGCCTTCATGGTTTTACTAATATTATTGTTATTAGATGAGGAAATTTCAGATATTTAAATTTTATCATTTAATTCTTAAAGCAGTTTGTTATTTTTATCAAGCTTGATAAATTATGCTAAAGTTTCTAGTCTTGTTTCCTTAAGTTCAATTTTAAAGCTTTCAATTTTAATTTTAAGGCTTTTCTTCTTGCATCTTTAGTCAAATGATAAATTTCATCAGCAATTTTCCAAAAGTTTTACCAAGAAAGAAATCTGCTCCTGCATTTCAATGATTTCAATATGCACCCACGCCTTGATTTGGGCATTACCCCTCTGTTGGATGATCCTCCTCCTACTATTGATTTTTTATTTTAGTGACAATTTTGGCGTAGAATCCCTTTTATTATGCACTGCTTGTTGTAAGTTTCAATTAACACAATTTTGAGGGGGTTTTAGTAAAAGATTAAATAAGTATATTTGTTTCCTGTTTAGGGACAAGCAGCGCGATCTGAGCCAATAGATGGTTTAGCAGAAAGTATTTAAATATTGGTAAAACCATATGCACACATTGCCTTAGATCTTGAATAGTAAAAAAACAGGTATCATATATAACAGGAACAAATTAACTTTATTAAAGATGAACTAGGGTGTATTTAGGTCACCTTTGTCTTGAATGCCAATTTATTGATAAATATTGCATAGATTGCTAGAAAATGCTTTTTACAATTTAGTTAATAATTGTACCTTTTGTTTTTCTAATAGAATTGAAACTTACTGCTTAATGTAAAAAAGCTGTGACATTAGTTTTTTTAGCTTTACAATGGTGAAAACAAGATAAAATAACTTATTGGCTACTTGGAGGTGCCTAGGCTGGACAACTTGAGTTGATTTGGAACTTAACCTTCTATGGAGGTTCAGAGGTTCCCTACAATTCTCATATGGCTTGAGTTCTTTTCATCCTAGAAAACTGGACTTAAAAGTAAAAATAATATGTTATAAAAAGTACTTTATTATGTAAAAGGTTAGTGCTATCTAAGCTAACAGGGGAAAATCAGTATTATGATGAGTGATATACAAATACTATATGTGAGGTGGGAGAAGATTTATGGATGTAGGAGTTGATGGCACATTACAGGTTCATAAATTGAGTAGATCAGGATTCATCATTGAAGGCTGGAATGAGATCATTATTGTTAACCCAGATAATTGGTTTTTATTTTCCTCAATTGGGAAACCAACAGATAGTAAGGCATAATATGTGGCACAAGGTTGTAAATGGGGAAATTAGGGAAGCTAATACTGAATAAAACCTTATAATTAGCATCAAGATAATGAAAAGTCTGTTAGAACATTCCTCCCTAAAATTGGCCAGTAAAGCACACCAGGACAATTTAATTAAAATTTTTTTTGGTTATGAACATGGCTTTAAAAAATGCTCAGTGCTTTGAAATATAGTATTAATATTGATTTCAGAAAGAGTGGTTAACCTGGCAGGGTAATTTCTGCTTCCACTATAGTGCAGGTTTTGTTCAACACAAGTTCAAAACCTGTGCTGATTGAAAGATCTCAGTGCAGTATATTTGTCCCAAGGTCGACCCACCTCAATTAAATTTTTCAGTATTAATTTCAGGCATTAGGACCAATAAAAATAAAACAATAATTTAATAGAATTATGTAATTAAGAATTTGATTAAAGTGATGATTATATTGTAACCTAAAGCCAAGACTCATCTGAACTAGGGTAGAGCCCAACAGCACCAGTAAAAGTTAGTAACATTAGATGTTATTGGCAAAGTGCCCAATTCTATAAAGAAATCTAATAATCAAGGTATCTTAGATAAATTAATTAGTCAAAATAGGAACTAATTTTAACCTATCATATGGAAATCTAAAAACATGAAAATATATAATAATTGTAAATTTACTCTCTCTCTCTCAATTCACCCACTTTTGGTCGTATCATGGTTTGAAATTTTATAAAAACAACTCCACTTGTTGTCACCCTATTCACATTACCTATGTCAATGTAATTGATGCCCACTTCCCCACGTGGGGCAGTGGTACGCCACCTCTAATGTTCTCAGACATTGCTAAAACGTGCTTGAGCTGGCTCAGCTAGCCCCACAAATTCTTCAGGATGCTATTTTCCAACCAAGGATTTAGCCTTAAATCTCTTTCAAACCCAGGCGGTGCCAGGTTGCCCCCTTTTGCTCCCCAAGAGCAGCATGCAATTTGGCTTTAGGTTAATAATGGTAATTTGTTTCCCTACTCAGACAAAACTATTATCATATTAGCCCAGACTGTTATGCATCTTGCAGTCTTCATTGACTTCTGACTCTTCAAGGGAATTTCAATCTCAGCTTCTCAAGTGAAGCTGATGCTGCAGTAGCAGCTACCCTCCCACTGGTGTTCCAAGGCACCCCCCTCCCAACTAATCATACCCAGTTGCCCACTGATACTACTCTTATTGTTCAGTTCGTGGGCCTCCCTACCCACCTACCTCCAAAAATTCTACACAATGAGATCATTACGGGATTATTGGAATATGGTTCCAATCCCATAATACAATTTGTGGTTCCCAATGGAGCCACCCGACTTGCAGGCCCCTGCGCCTTCATGACTGTTTGTCCAGTATCAACTGAAGTAGGCCTCTCAATTCTCATCGCACCATTATCCCCTCTGCCCCTGACCATCCTATATGAGCCTTAGTGGAGGGAGGGCGCACCATCTGCACTACCTGTTTTGAACTGGACCATTCAAAATGGCGCTGCTCCTCCATCACCCAAGCTGCGGCCCCTACACCTGACTCTTTGCATGATGGCTACATTAAATATAATTACGTTTTTAGATGGGGCATTATCCTTCCCACCTCTCATAAGGTGGCAGCTACAGCAATCACTGAATCAACCAACCAAAAATTACCTCAACAAACATCTTCTCTTTAGAACACCAATCAGGAGTCATAATGGACTACAGTAAGTTCTAATTCTCCTCCTAGCCACCCGCCACAGATCACCCATATGCAAATAACCCAAGCAAATTCAACCAAAATCAATAAGATTACTTAGTTGAGATTGACAAATCAGGGTGAGCTTATCCCTGAAGCTGAATGGGATGGGCCTCCTCCATTTGAAATGTGCCTCAATACCAAATACACGGCCCAATTTCCAAAGTGTCATTATGTGCCTTGCCCTGAAGCTACCCCATTCAAAAGTGAACACCAACTAGCTGAAGAGGCAGTTTCCTTCCCTGAATGTCACTAACCCATAAAGCCGTTTAAAAAGAAGTTTCTGTTCTGGGTATGGACCTGCCAACTCCTATCCTCTCTAGCACCAAGCTCCCAAAACATAAAATTATCATCTCTACTACTATCTGGTGGCGCATACAGCAGTTCAAAAAAGTCGCAGCAGTTGCAAAGTTTGGCCTAAAGACCAAAATTACCCACAACAACCTTACTACCATCGCCAACCTAACTAAAGTACGCCTTGAGGCTGAAAAAGCTTTTACAACCTACACTTTCACCCTCCTCATTGCACACATTGAGTTGCAAGAACCTCTATGTTATCTCATCCTTATTTCTTTGATGCGCCCACACCAGTACTCTCAGCTTTGTGCTGTTACATGTCCCCCCAGGTGAGGACAAAGAGCCTCCTAATCCCCCTTCATCTTCCGCCATGGTTGTATAGTGGTTTCCACTTCCAACTTGATTTATGTGATTTTCTTTGTTTTTATTTCAGTTCAGTAGATCCATCTGTCTTGTTTTTACATTATTTTACATTATTTTATTTTATTAGAAGTTTTTAGCTCTTTTGAGCATTGGTGATGCCCATCCCTTGCTTGGCATACCTTGATTAAATCTAATATATATAATAATTAACAACTGCATTGGCTTTTCTTTCGTGTAATTATAACATCAGTTACTAAGATTCGATTCAAACAAAATTTTTTGATAATCACACAGGTGAGATGAGAGAATTCAACAAACCCCAAAAAACTGGGTGAAAGCCATATCTGGAAATGGCCAAAACGGTGCACCAAAGGGCAAAAAAACGCCCTGGAGGGGGATTGGGAGCCAATGCCACCAAAAAGCCACAAACCCAAACACCGCCCAGGTTTGTGGAGTTCACCACAAAGAAAATCAATACATGGAAATACAATATGCACAGCCCCTATCAAAAGTGGAACACGGGCTCCAACTTTTCTTAGGGGTCAAGTCCTCAACTCTGTTGGAGAAGGGGGTGAGGCACAGGCCTCCCTTTTTCCCCACATTTGTATGTTACCGCCCATACTTCCACTGAAGCTGGATCAATATGGGTTTTAAAACTGAAGAGGATGCAGATGCCATGGAAAAATATTGTGTCAAGATTGCCCTCCCCAAGGGTAAACAAATTGTGCACACCACGCGCACCAGATAGAACAAAGCAAAGACTTTGTTCATCTCATTAAACTCTTTTTCCACCAACCTTCACCACAAACTAATTGAGGAGGAACTCTAATTGGCCTTCAGAGCTACTGAGAAATTAAACAACTAGAACTGCAGCGATTCCACCTGATGCTGAACCTGTGCACAGGAAAGGTGATCGCCATGATCAACCCAGTCCCTGATGTGACCATAGACCTAACAAAAATCCCACACACCGTGGTTCTTCACCTCCCAGATGGGGGAGTGTCAAAGCCATTTCACGTCACACCAGAACGTGCACGCCTATCTGCAACCACTGAACCACATTGGGCACAAGAAACACGCATGTCCCGTGAAGGAGGGCATCCTGGCCCCAAGCCCTGTGATGGCACCATGGACGAAGATGAAGAGACCTTCAGAACAATGGTCGACGCCAACCACGCTTTCTTCTGGGGAGAGGACGGGCACTACATCCTCATAAACCCAGTATCACCCAAACTACGCAAACAAGTACAGAAGGCCCACAAGTGGGCAGCGGCCAAGGCTGCATCACTTATGACCTCATCCATTAACCCAATTCAAATTTAGGATGATAGAGAGGAAATCGCCCAAGACAGCCAAAAAGAAAAGAATGCCTAAGCCAAAGAAGCCATGGAGGATATTAACTAAGCCAAACAGTCAGATCAGAAAGCCCAAGCTGAAAATTTTCTTAACAATTTTACTGAATCGCCACATGATCTCAATCAAATGAACTTACCAGAACAATTTGGCTTCACAATGAACAAAACAATAGGACCCAATTCCTCAAAATTAGATCCCAAAATATCAGAATCCAATCAGCGCACCACTTTGAATCTAAAAAAATCATGTGCAGAAAAGCCTAATACAAACCCCAAAACCAACAAAACCTGCACAAAATCAACACAAGGTAAGGAACTGGACAATGACTCAAAGTGGACTGGCCCAATAACACGGAGCAAGTTCAAGGCAATGAGCGGTGGGCTAGGGCTTGTAGGCCCACCTAACCGCTTGAGGCGCTGCGGGCACCTTATTATTAATAGGGATGCTAAACATCGCAGGATCCAGGGCTCAAGCGTCCCAAGCCAAAAAGGTGGACTTCCTGAATAAACCCCCTGTAGCCATCTTGGCGACTCAAAAAACCTCTGTCTACAGGGGGAAGAGGGATCCTAGTCAGCCAGGGTCTCACCATCCCAATTGGTATGGACGTCCCACTGTGGGGTGGTCATCTGAATTAACAAATAAATCGTTAACTCCTCCTCATATTTGCATGGCCGCATCCTGGCTGCAAAAATTGCAAACCAAGAGGCCACAATTTTAATAAGCTTGTATCTATTCACCGTGCACCACAACTGAGAGGAAACAATTCCTCAAAGCCATCCCAACGCTCAACCTCCCACCAGAAACCATCCTGCTGGGCGATTTTAACTGCTTGGACAACCCTACCATGGACCAATGGCCCAACCCCAGGGGATACCTACTGGGACACATTGAGTTCTGCATAATGAAGGCATCACTTGGCCTGTATGACACCCTCCCCCTGGGTCTTTACTCCTCCCCCACATGACCTGCCCCAGCATATTTGAGGTACGCTCATCTCAATGAGCCACACTGATCACATCATTGCACTGAAATCCCACTGCTCATCTAATTCTAACTTTGCAACAAAAAGAAAATTCCTCTGACCACCAACTAGTTTTGATGTAGCTCATGCTAACCCAAACCCACATGTGGACGTCGCCCTGGAGGAAGCTATACCCAGAGAACATAAAATTACCCGAAATTTCTGACTGGATCAAGCATAAAGCCACAAACCCAGAATTTGCACTCAGTTCTTATTGGATCCCATAGAAACTTGGGAAAAATCCAAATCCAAACTATTAAAAAACTCGCTATCTCGCCTCACACAAGTACACCGTGGACACAGCCACAATCAGGTGCACCTTGACAGAAGTAGACCATCTTAAACACAACACCCCAAAATCTGGCTACAGCCCCAACTGGGGGCACAAATGGGCGGAAATCTCCGTCCGCCTAAACGCCCTCATCTACAAACACCAGCACAGAATCAAAGTATCAAGAAAAGGTAAGTACATATAAGAAGGCAAAACCTCTTTGACATATTTCTTCCGCCAATGCCACTCCTGAGGCAACCTGCCCACATGCGCACAGGTCCGCAAAGCCAACAGCACAGTGGCAACTGACCCAGTGGAGGTTAAGGTGGAAATACACAACTATTACACCAAACTTTATTGTGACACCCCATCTGACCCCCAAAGGATAAAAAAGTTACACACACCGCCAAAATACAGAGTGCACCTCCAGACTATAGTCTCCTAAACCTGACAACGCAGGAGGAGCACCGGGACACAGTCTGCAGTGCACCACGTAGGAAATGCCCAGGACCTGATGGGATACCCTATGAATTTTATAGGAAATATTTTAAACAAATCGCCACCCTTCTCTTAGCATCAATGAACCAGTGCCTGATGGAGACACGCCTCCTGCCTGAAGGCCAGGACTCCTATGTCATAACCCTGTTTAAAAGGGTGACAAACTGGACCTGGCCAACTGACACCCAATTGCACTCTCAAACACTGACACAAAACTACTTACAAAAATTCTAGCAACCAGATTGGGCACATTAGCCTCCAAAGCCCTATCACCCAATCAGTTTGGGTTCACACCAGGGCGCTCCATCTGTTTAATATACACTCCGTCGCCAATATATGCCAGTCCAAAGCAACTGGAGCCCAGGTATTCATAGACCAGGAGAAGGCATATGACCACATTATCTGGCCATGCCCAAAGGGATGCCTGAGCGCCTTCTAACTCCCTCCCAGATTCATAAACTGGGCAATGCTCCTCACAGAATCTGCATCCATGGTTGTGTGTGGCCCTGGATTTCTAATTGACAAGATCATGCAGAGGGCTCAAACAAGGGGACCCCCTCAGCCCACTACTCTACAACTTCAGCTTTAATCCACTCATCCACGTTGCCAACTCACGCCTCATGGGCATAAATGCACAAGGCCAGCCCCCAGTCAAGATACTAGCCTTTTGGACTACTGCATGACATGTATAGCTAACAATAATGACGCCCAACAGTTGGAAAGCACCCTAGAGGAATACTACATTGTGAGTAACACATCTCTCAACAAATGAAAAACAATAAAATTCTAAGGCAAATACATCAATAACTGGGCCACAACACCCAAACCCCACAGCCCCTCATGACAGAAAAACTCACTTATCTTACCCTTTGCATCGCCCCCACAACCAACCTTGTCCGCCACCTTGGGATATTGCTGGAAACAGGGGGGTATGATAACAAGAATGTTGAGAACAATCTACTACAGTGGGTATCCAACTGCATCGCCTCGCTCAATGGAAAATCCCCAGGGCTAATGGGGCGAGAAGCAGTTGACAACTCACTCATCCTCCCGATGCTGTGGTTCCCCACATATGCAATCCCCTTTTCACCCACCTTCATAGAATCAATCTGTGCACTTATCCAGGGCTGGCTGTGGCCTGGATCCTGACCGCCTGTACGGGTGGAAACGCTATTTGGACCATGCTCCAGCGGAGGCATGGGCTTAATAGACTTTGAGGGCCATGTCAACTGTATTCTAGGCACCTGGATAGAGGAAGTGCTAACCTTGGACCTCCCACAACAACACTGGTCTAGAGCAGCGAAGGCCAACTTTTCACAGGCGCTCAAAATACCTAACTCACACAACCCATCTAGCCTACTCACATATCTCGCTAACAACCCCAATGCAGCGGGCCCACTTGGAACCCCCCTCACTTTGAACGCCTCCTCTGCACCATCCAGCACATGGGATAGACTTTCGCTAACACTGGCACTATGCAGGGAAGGGGATGACCCAGAGCCCACTTTATGCTAAGAAAACCAGAAGACCACCCCCAGAAAGACATACTTGCTAGACCCCAACCATCGCTAGAATTGACTACCTAGATGCTTTGGACATCCCCTATTACCTAGCTACACAAAAGGCAATATGGAGGCTGACTCACCATACACTCCTCCAGCCAAGGGTAAGAGCCAACATCTGGCGTTGCCTGAGAAGAACTATAGAACAGCGGACCACACCTATTCCCTCCATGCAACCTGCGCAGTATGTGGAAGGGAGGGCTCCCTACCCCACCGCCTAGAAACTTGTCCCTCATCCAGAGCCATAAGGCGGGAAGTTGCGCACCTGATTAGGATCCAAAACGACTAGGAATTCTCCATCTTAAGGAGCCTACTCGCGCTACAACTCAAATCCCCAATTCCACCTACCCTCCACTCCCTATTGGTAGCCATCGCAATGTGGACAATCCACACCATTGCTTCAAATGTGTTTAAGGGTACCATACCAACCATCCGTGGGGTAATCAGTAGGTTCCACATTCACTTACTGGAGAACTTCTGATCCTGGCTTTATGGATACATGAAGCTGAGGAAACAAAGGCTCATAGAGTCATGGTTCCCACTATGGTTCCTCCACATGGACCACTTCCTCCACACCTACTCCATAACAGGGGAAACACCTAGGAGTAGCGCACCAACCCCCATACCTGGCGGTACCAGCTGGCAACAGGGGCAACCCAATACCCTGGGGTGCCCAATCCTTTCTAATCCTCGCTATGTTTCACTACCCCTATCTACACACACATTGGTACTGCCCATCCCCTGGTTGGCTTGCCTTGGTTGAATAAAAAATTAACAACTGCATACTACTAATCAAACACTAGTATTGGAACACATTATAAAAAGCATAATTTGATTAAAACCCCAACACTGTTCTTATGGCTATATTTCTATGATAAAAATTTCTGTGGTTACATCGTGCAAGTCTCATATACTTTTTTCCCCATTTCATTTTTTCAGGTGGTTTATAGCCACTATGATATAATTGCCACAGTTTATGCTGGTGGGCAGGGGGCTGAAAATATCAAAGGATATGGTGTTAAGCAAAATAGGGCTTCATCAGTTGGTATAACGTCCATTGTTATAAAATCGGATGGTATCTTTAAGATATGCCATGTTGTTTGTACAGGTCAAACCCAATGAGCAACATACAGATGATGTGGGGATCGTCAGTCCTTTGGACAAACTTAAAATGTACTAAAAATAGGAGCAATTGCTTAATTGACTATTTTATTTATTTTAATAAATACAGTAATCTTTCACTGTTATGCTTTCTCTACTAATAACAACCTCCTTTTCTCAATCGCCCATCTCACTTATATACAGCGGCTTCAGATGATAACGCTCTCATAGCTTGGGCTATTATACCCGCCAATTCTCCTAGATTTCAGCTTGTTATTTTCTAATTCTCTATCACCCTAATTATAGGCGATTTACTTTGTATTTTGTCAAATGTTGACATCACCTTATTGCCTTATTTAGAGGTGATCCAAAAATAACCCATTATATCCCAATATTGCCTCATCTTGAGGCACTCAAATAATTGTAACTGATATCATGTTAGGCGGATTCTTTTTTATTCCACCTAGCTGTCCCACAATTATCATCCAGTCATATTAGAATTGTGACATCCGTATAATATGGTTTCTTCACTTGATACTGGTGGTAGCATCAGATTGTTTTTTAGATGTCAAAATGTATACTTTCCCAATAGTAGCGATACTTTAGATATCACATTGTCTTGCATAGCCCTTTGTGTCCTACTGCATTGTGTGTGTTAATTATGATGGTCAGCCTTTCCAATGGATTGAAAAGTTCAGGCTAGATCTTTTAGTTTTTATTTAGTTTGCCATTTTTCCAGGAAGTGTTAGCCTGCTTCTCAATAAAACTCATATCACCTGTGGCAGTTTTATTAAAGGTTTTTCAGTGATCATTTTCTAATATGCAGATATACAAAAAATTTGCTGCTATAATGACCTTCCTGTAATTAAGTGAGGCAGTCTGCATTGCTGAGATTTAACTTGGGACAGTGTAATATCCCAAATTAATATGCTTTCAACTTAAGGACACATTACACAGACATCAAAAAGCTTGTGAAGGGTCTGTACCAGAAAAGCAATGCATGTACATTAACATATTGAAATTTACTTTAACAAATAGACCTGAAAAGTTTGAGGGCGTAGATTATTTCAAGGCACTCCCATTCAGTGACAGTGTAAATTTCTTGTCATAGTATAGGCTCCAATTGCAGTTTTCCACGGGTTTCTATTATTCCCCATCCCATTAAGAGAAAAACGCCCAATTGCGTACAAGGAGATGTCAGTTTATATTATGAACTCACTATCAAAGTTTGGAAATTTCAGAACCATGAATTTGGTAAGTTTTATTCTGAACATACATAGGCGCGCTGACAATAATTAGTCCAAAAAAGGGCTTGTTTTTCTTAAGGTGACAAAATTGGTTTCCCAATGAAGCTAAAATTGGGAATAAACCGTCATATATATCTAACTATCCTAAAAAATTTTTGCATGTCACACATATCGTTGAGGAAGGACATTAGTTTTTGGCTCCGCCCTTGTCAGGCTATGGCCATACTACTTTAGCATCAATCTCAAACCCAAGGTACTTCAAATGTTTCTTAAAAAAGTTGCTTTTTTAGCTTATTTTTTTGCTCAGAAGCAGCAATTCATGAGGCACCTCTTTTTAATTTTAATTTTCAGTAGAAGTATGCAATAAGAAGTTAATGTTTTCAAGATACACTAGAGCGCAATAAAGCTTGAAATTACTAACAATATTTCCTACTCCTCTGGAATGTTGGTGAGGCATTGTACAAACCTTGATGCATTCGTGTAGGTTGGGATAGACCATGGGCCATAGTGATTATGCATTCTCCTGCTTGGCTGGTTAGTTTAATATGCCGATTAACCTTGATCCTGTACTTTACTAATTACCTGGCATCGCTTAGGTGCTCTAGTGCGTTGTTAATCTGTGGCAAAAAATTTAAGTCTTTTTTATTATAATATTTGAATTGTAGTAGTCTATCATTTTCAGCTTGTTATATCTTTCATCTTAACTATCAACAACAGAAAATCCCAATAGCTCTTAAAAGGCTTCAGCATCCCTTTCTCCAGGAAGTTTCCAATATTTTTAATCACTACCTCCTCTGTAGCATGTGAGAAGCATATCAGCCAAAGATCAATAGAGAATTGCAATCTGTGTTGACATAGTGGACTACGTTGCAAGTACAGCCTAAAATTTAATTTTTAAAGCAAAAATATCGCAGTGTTTATCAAACAAGGCTAAAAAATGATCCTTTTGATCTTTGGTTATCCCTGTTAGACTTTCTGTGAACCAAGGGTAGGAAATTTGGCGAGGCATCACTTATGATGCCAAGTTTTTCTGCAGAGGATTCGTGGATGCTTTTAACACTCTCAGCTGGAACCTGATGTAAGTAAGCAATCACTTGGTGTCTTAGTATCATTATTGGACCACGTTGTATGTCTGATAATAAGACCTTTATTTAGCAGTGTTTGCATAGTGCTGATATAGGAACAACATTAAATTATAGCATGAGTGTTCATGTGGGCCAAGTACTTCTCCAAATAATATTTCCAGTATTTCAATTACAGTTTAGGGCCCACAATTACCTTGTGACCAGAGAGGGTTTATAACGATTTGCCTCAAACCTTAAGGGTATCCTTTGTATTCAAGAAGTTGAATTGGATAAAATTCTAGTTCCTTTTTTTACTGGAGATATTGTATTGGAAAAATCCTGTTTTGAAACCTGATTAACGTAACTGGTTTAGTTGTCCATGGTTAATCCCTGTAATTTAAATTAAACATAAACATTCTAACCACGAATAGATGTTTCCTCTGCCTTTTTATAATGGCCCAAGTGTCAAATAAAAGCTGCGCCACTAAGCAGGTTGTAATGCTGATCAAGCAATATGATTTTGGCACCATCAAAGTATTTAACCAAGATTGGAAGGTCAAAGAGCTATATGCTCTCTCTGATACAATACACTCTAAGCAGGCGGTGCTATATACTTCCTTGTTTTTGACGTCCAATTTTAGAGTAAACTGACTACCATTATTGTGGACACAATTATTTATTGAGAAGTATGGTATCAATAATTACCCTAATTTAAAAAAATATTCAGGGTGAGTTGACCTTGGGACAAATATACCACACCAAAAAATTTTTAGCCAGTACAGTTTTCAAACTCAAAACCTGCATTAGGGGTGGAAACAGTTTTACCGCTTGGCTAACCACCCTTAATTACCCTAATTTTTAATCTTAGCTACAAAATATAAAGCAAGTACAATCAGAGTAGGAAAATTTAATTTTTAAAAGTACATTTAAAGAATTATCGCAGTTTAGAGTTTATTTAAAACCAGCCCCAATATGAGGGCAGTCTCTGGAGATTACATCTAACAGAAAGGCTTTGGTTACTACTCTCAATGACATAAATCAATTAGGGAAGAAATTTATATAATAACCTTTTTTAAAGTACTTGACAGTCATATGGATGTTTATATTTCTTGGTGAACATTCAATTATGTCTTTATTTGATTGTATGTGGATGTTATGTAGTAAACATTTATGGAAGTCATCTTATATACCATATAATCTTCAGAGAGGCCAGGTTTGTTATAAGTGTTTGTTTTTTCTATAATGAACTTAATTGGTCAGTTTGGTGGGATTAGAGTCCCTCATTTAGTAAGCTTGAACTTATTTCATGTCTTGAAAGGTCAGATGTACCATGTGTTACCCATGCTTCTCAGGGAAGTTCAAATCTTATTGACCGTTTTGATGAAGTTGTCTAGGTAATAAGTCAAACATTGCATCTCAAAGGTCATTTTCATCTCCAGATCTAGGATTGCAGTTGGTTTAGGTGCAACTTTGGGTGAGAAGTAAGCTCACCAGAGGAAACAAAACAGTATTTGCTCCACATTAAGGATGTGGAAAAAGGCGTTAATGTAAGTAGTTGGTGATCATAATTAAATTCATATCCCACTGTAAGAAAATTATATTGCGCTAAAAGCTCTTAGTGAAGTTTTAAGGTGAAGGTCATCATCATGACTGAGTCAGCTTTCTTAGAGCCCCAGCCCCTAATAATTTGTAGGCCTCCTAAGTGAAGCGTGCAGCATATTCCATGAGGGTCTCATTACAATGAAACCAAATAGTGAGAAAGATGGCCTTACATCAGGAAATATTCTCTACTTTTTAGTACTTGTGGGGCCCAACACAATAGGGGGTGTTGCAATTTAGTCTGACCAACTATTCAGTTATAATTTTTTTATTTTTTGAATCAATTTGTGTATAATTTATTTTATTCATACTTAGATCAAAGTTTAATACTCAGGCCTGGACGCCAATGTCAACTTATAGGTTAAAATTACTATTAATACCTCGCCACTGCGCCACCATTCTTATATTTAGTTATTAATTATGTGTTATATTACTATTGGTTATATCAGCCTAGTCTCCAACTATGATATATACAAAAACGGGCTAATTCCTTCCCACCCCGCTGGCAAATTACCCCATATCACTAACTATTATATATAAAGATACCTTGGCCCTATGGACATGTAAAAAAGAATCCTTTTATAAATACAGTCTCTCCCTTGCCCCCAGCTGGTGAAAAGGTAATAGCTAGGTTTTATTCTAATCTTAAAGATCTAGGCCAATGGTTCCTAGGTTTCATAAATATTTAATCACTACCCACTATTCATTGCTACCCTATCAGTTTATCATATTGGGAGTCTCATTTTTTAGGGAGTCTGATTTTTACCCTAGCTTCTGAAGTTAATGAAAATAGAAGCTTGTACTATCAAAACAATTAGTATCTTTTTCAAGGTCACTGTGTTATTAAAGTTTCCTTTATTTATTGAAAGCCTAAACCAACCTGTGCGTTGTAATTTTGACGCCTAAGCTCCAATTACCACATTTGATGCTCACTACAGGGGACACTTTCATTACCCTTTAACTTACTTACTTTAATTATAATACAACCCTACTGAAGGTTCTAAGCTTGACACTGCGTGTGTCTTTTATGATGAACCAGACTATAAGAAGACTCAGATGAGTTATATCCTCATAGTCCTAGTTTCCAAATTCTTATCTTCTTATGATCATCAAGATGCAATGATCGCTGAGGATACTCCTAAGACCCCACACCAGCTTACTGGTCTTAATCTTTCACAGGAAGGAGAAGTTTCCTCCATTACCAAATTTAAATTATGAGATTAACTCTTTTTATATCCTGGTCTAATCACAAGGACAGGAACAAGAGAGTAAATTATTGCATTGTTGAGTATAACCAAAAACATAAACAGCCTGACCAACAATTTAAAGTGTAAAGCACCATTTTATTAGTTTATTGAATCAACTCTACCAAGAAGGTAAAAGTGCCACTTGTAAGTCAAGAAAAGATTATGTTCAAGATATAACCTCAGATTCTGAGTCTAAAGAAATATGGAGGAAGTTGTGGCCAACTTGCCTAATATTTTTGAGAAATGTACCTGTACCATAAGCTGTTCCTATTGCTACTACAAACCCTGCTCACAGGCCATGGCTTCTGTAAAGCTCACTTCTCGCTCTTACAATACATATTGTTCTGGGGATTTGTCCCAGATTGATCAGGAACCAGAGTTTTAAAATTTTCACCAGGGGTATCCTGGTCAACCTAACCAAATTTGACAAGTATGGAAATATTCATACACTTATGAATTTATATATTAAAACCATGGGAAACACTAAAGACCAGGCAAACTGGTCATGTTAATGAACCTGTTATACTCTTTTAGTAAAGATCTAGTAATGCTGAAGCTTTGTGAATCTGGCATGTCTTATAATAACGCTAAATATGTTCATATTAATGAGTTTCGTGTGGCAGATCAGACAATAGGATGGAGAACCGCATTCCTTTCCATTAACTTTAACCCCAGTGAGGAAGTCTTAGCCTTCACGACAATTTTTGTTATAAAGCCCAGGTAGTGTATGGGTCTAAGGTTCTGAGCCAATATGATGCTCAGATTGCTTTCCGCCCACATGTGAGAATCATAATGAATTTTACTAGCCATGTTACCCATTTAAATTTCAAAGCTATCATAAATGAGATAGGTTACTACCTCTGTTGCTGCGCCCTAACCTTTAGTGCGCCTAATATTCAATGCATGATTAACAAAGTGGCCATCGCTTATCTTACCCTCTAAAGAATACAACATTTATTATTTAACTTCTGGTAGTGAAGAGAACATGAGAAAAGGGGTGGCGTAGTAGAAAAGGAATAATCTACATCTTAACATATCTGAAATTTCCAAAAACAATTATCACGGCAATTTGCATCACCTTAATGTCTTGGTTTATCCAAAAACTGATGTTTTGGGATCAACTTTAAATAAGATATTTGCAAATAATGTTTTTATACCCTCGTGGCCACAGAACCATGAGTATTTACACTCCTACCTGAGTCAAATGTACATGCTACCTTTTAAATGCTTAATAACTTGGATACCTTTTACTCTTAATGCACTATATTGATATTAGTAAAAAAATCTTCATATCCAATATATTTTTGACATCAGTGCGCCCATCACAATAGATCATATAAAATAATTAACTGAAAAAGAATTACACCTGACATAAATTATCAAAAGGAATATTGAACCATGGGTCCCAATGCCACCACCTCATCAGGAGCTTATAGTTTCTTGCCAATGAAATTGGGTACCATACTTATTTACATCCCCTGATATTATTATAACTCATGAAAAATTTGTTTTTTTGATTGAGACATCTTTTATAAGGCCTTTAGACTCAAATATAACTTTGGCCATAATACCTTTGGAAATTTTAGGACAAAACCTTCCACATCATTTATTAAAGAAGAACCACAGCCCAAGTGTCAACCTCCCTTGATTGTGAATGTTAAGTCTAGTTATGGAATTACACCCATTAGATATTGAAAAGGCTACCAACGCACCTTAAATTAACTCAGCATATTTTAAAATCCAGCCAGATTCTACTTTAAACTGGATGAAACTTATACTATTGAACTGGGCACAAAACCCTCATTAAAACAGACGTTACTTTAAAAATTCTTGATGGCCTGTATGGTAGCCTCTTCTACAGCTCCACTGATCCAAAACAGATTCATTGCTACAACTGGTGCTAATTACCCTAATCAGAAGAAATTAAAGTGTCTTTGAAAAAATCGCACTTACCCCATTCACATAAAAAGGCATCAAATTATTACCATCATATAGTATTAACTGCTCTAAATTAGCATTTAGTACTAAAGTGAAGTCTGTCATGTTGGGAATATCTTTCAGTAATCTGGAGCCCCCAATCACCAAAAACCCTCTACTCTTACCCCACCAAACCCTATATACCAGTGAAGATCCTAAAAAACTGGGAAAAGAATAGGTAAGGTTCACAATGTCATAATGGTCTGATGGCCTTGTCATCTTAAACCCTATCTAACCCTCAATCATTAAGTGCTTAATATTTGATCATCAAGAAAAATATTGCAATTTGTTCTGAACAACCATTTAATTCTCCTTTTAATTTTAGATTTCTTAACTTTTTTTATCTTATTTATACTTTAGACAAAGGTTTTGATTCCTTAGGCCTGGACACCAATGTTAATCTACAGGATTATATTACTATGGATTACCTGGCCCCCTCAACCACATATATTATAATAAAGTCAATAATTGATAGGGTTAAATTACTATCAGATATCTCGCCCTGGACTTCCAACTATGACATATATAATGAGCTCAAATTTCATCCTACCCACTGGAAATATAGCCTTATCAATTATTATTGGGTTCCCTTGGCCCTACAATCATTTAATCTCAAATCCCCTTTTCTTATTCTAATCTCTCCCTTTCCCTCAAGCTGTCAAAAGAATAGTTAGGCTTCATACATTATATCCAAAGATAGGCCAATGGTTCCTAGCTCTTCCAAAATTATTTTATCACTACTCACTGTCCTTGAATATCATTTTAGTTTACAATAAACAGGAGTTTCATTTTTTAAGGGATCTGTTTTTATCTTAGCTTGCTGAAGCTACTGATAAATAAAATCTTTTACAATCAAAAACAATTATTAGTTATTTTAAGGTCACTTTCTTCATTAAAAATTCTTTAATTAAATATTTTTAAACCAACCTGTGTGCTGTAATTCAATGCCAAGTTGTAAGTCTTGGGGAGTATCCTTTGGCTCGCAATCAAGCTATCTTTCCATTCCCAGGTAAGAAAACACTGAAGAGGATGGCAGTAACCCTCATCACCCAAGGAAATCTCACCCACATAGTTGATGAGCGATGGGTGACAGCTCATCCACTTTGGTCCCACCCCCAATTTCCTCACTCACCTTGGCAGAACTGTTGCAGGGAATCAGTGAAATCTGTGCCAAGATTATCAAACTGAAATCAGTTGGATCTAATTTGGGCAGTAATTGGGCTGATAGCCAAAATTTGAATGGTTGTAAAAGCATGAAGAATGAAACATTGGCCAGATCACCCAATGGTTCTGATTTGACCCCAAAATCAGCAGAACAAATATTGGGCGGCATCGCTGAGAGTTTGAAACCCTCCAATAGTAATTCAGGCGTTGCGCCCAATGGGCCTCTATCAACTGAACGAATGGTTAATTGACCAAGCACGGGTGGGTTGGCCATCCCAAACCCGTTCCCAACCAAATGGCCCCATCCCTATATTGGATGGCCTTGGGGGATTCCTGTCGCTCATTGGGCCAAACGCCATCATTCTAACCATCAGAAAAGTAATTGACCCCTGGTCCAGACGTTTGAGGTCAAACTACAGAGACTCGGCCTGCCACTGAATTCTGTGATGACGGTTCCCAAAGAATAAACCCCCCTCTACCATCCAATTCGCCAGTTAGGCCAAATTTTTGGATCCCGACCATGTTTTCACCAATTGACCACTATTTAATCAGTTGCAAGGCACTGAAGATTGTTGGTCAATTTTTCTTACTTTATTTCCCAAATAAAAATTTTGTTAAAAACCCCAAATTTTTATCTCCCTCCTTTCAACCACATTCCATATGGTGTTTGCCTAATGGTCCGCCACCCCACACTCTGGGTGGGCCATACCAATTCTCTTGGTTACCATGATTCCCTCTATCGCTGATTGGACTCAACAAGCTCAAAATTTTTGGCTCTACAACCCAGTTCTCATGACCTTTCAGCAGCAATATACAGGGATTTTATGGCTTATGTTTGCCAACTACAAAAGAAGATTCACCTCTCTTTCACCCACAACAAAATGGTATTAACAACCAAAAAATCTCGCAGAAACTATCCCAGTAGTTTCCACCCCTGTTTGCAGAACTCCTGGGTCCGAAATCTATTCAGTATGGTTTGCTGTTGGGATACTCCTAACCCTGACATTCCACCACCATTTTGTGGTATCCTATTTCCCAGCTGCATATCAAGTTGTACAGTGGGCAATGCCTCTGGCATTATGGCTTGCTTTCTGGATGCTTACTCACCCTGACTGGCAGGCCAGTCTAAACTTCTTCTGCCGTTTCCATGACATAATTGACCAACCATTACTTCCAGCCGTTTCCGCCTTAATTATTGAATTTGGCACCACAGTGGTTACTCTCTACCAAATGAACGTGCAATTAGCTGTATGCTGTTTGTTGCTTGTTTGGTCACTCTCTGACTTTGGGAGAAGCATTCGCTTTATTCTGGGAAAACTCCTTCAAGCTACCCAAGAGGTGACAATCGCATTTCCTCCTATTTCCTCTGACCTGGGAAGCTATTGAGTGTCCCTTCCCAAGAAATTGCCAATCAGGTTCTGGACGCACTCACCAAAGTACAAATGTGCACAACAATCGCATTCAATAACGCTTCTGCAATATCTGAGACCCAACAAGGTCCCGCATTGTTAGATGCCATGGATGGAAAGGCTCGTTGCTAGGTGAGAAGTCTTTTAAGTTCTTCCACACAAAAAGGAGACCCTGCCTCCCTGATGACTGTTGTATCAGCCGCCTTGAACCCCCTTTTGTCCCAATCAGACCATTTATTTAAACTGCTCTTTGCCATGGCTGAAGCCCCTAGTTTGGCTTCTTTGATCTCTACCTTTCAAGAGATGGCTCCCACATCAGAACTATCTATTGACATGCTTCAGGCAGTCTTTAGAGCAAGTTTGGATTTGGTTTCCGCTCACCACGTGGTTTGGTCTACCACCCAAGATCAATAGATCAAATAGGCGTCACTGCAACTGCTATCAAAGCTTTGCCTCGCCACATTTCCTTATATCAGGAAAGGAATTTCATAATAGGATTTTTTAATGATGGCGCAGATGATGTGCCTGACACTAAAATAATAGCGGACATGGATTCCAACTCTACTGGAACTCCTGAGTCCGAGTTAGCGTTCCCAAGAGATAACTTTTAAAAATTCTGTTCAGGCCCAGATGAAGGAAACAATCAGCCCAGTCCTGGTCCTTCCAATTTTCGCTCCAGCTAAGAATCCTGACCCAAGTCCTGACCCACCTATCATTTCTTTAGTCTCCCATGAGTCAGTTGTATCTCCTAATAAACAAAATTGCGCTTATTTTCTTGTACCCATGGGAATAGTATCAGTTCCCACCATGTCTCCTTCAAAGCTCTGGTGGATACTTGAGCAGCAGGGAACTTCATGAGTGTAGAGTTGGCACAACAACTAAAACTGGATATGGATGTGGGCTCCTCAGTAATGGTGGCCTCCTCTGCTTATCAGTCTTTATATGTTGTTTGCTGACCAATATACTTCTCAATTCACCAATATAACTTCTGCAACCATTTTTTGGCCATGCCAAACCTGGTATTTCCGGTGATTTTGGGGGTGGGATGATGGCGCCAACAACATGTAAGGATTCATTTGGAATCAAATATGTTGTCATTTGCCAATGACAATTTGGAAGGAGATTTCCCTCTGATCAAAAACCTTGAGAAAATCCAAGGAACCAGCTCTATCACCACCCTAGTCACTTCCGCGGGCATTCTGGTCAAGTTCCCCAAAAATTTAATGCCATATCGCAGGATTTTTGACATGGAAAAAGCGGACCATCTGCTAAAACATACTAGGTACAACTGTGGATTTTGGACAACTGTGGAATTGTGAACATCAATTGCCCGTTGTATCCCCATATGGCGGAAGAAGAAGTTGCACTCAATGCCTGGTTGGATGATATGTTAAAAAAGGCTGGTTGTTTAGAGAAATGCCTCCCGTCACTTCCCCTATCATCTTTGCAAGAAAATTGGATGGATCGCTCCACTTTTCATAGATTACGGTCACCTGAACAAAATCACAGTTACAGACCCCTACACATTGCCCCTGGAGAAGACAATCAGTCAGACAATCGCCAAATCTTATGTCTTTTCAAAACTGGAGCTGGTGAACACTTTCAATCAGATTCGAGTAATGGAAGGACAAGAATGGCTGACTGCAATCAAATGATGTGGGGCATTTTCCAATTTTGCATAATGCCCTTTGGGTTAAAAATGCTTTAACTACGTTTCAATGAATGATTGACAATGCATTAGGGGATCTCCGGTTTTCCTGTGCTATTGCTTATATTAATGATTTCTAGTCCATTCCCCAACTCCCGAGCAACATGCTATCAACTTAGAAGCAGTGGTGGTTGCTTTGCACAAAGCAGGCCTGTTCCTCAAAGCTTCCAAATGTGAGTTTTACAAGGAAGAGGTTACATTTCTTGGAAACCTGGTACTTAAAGAAGGGGTCGCCATCCCCCAACAAATTAGATGCAATCTGAGAGTGGCCAACCCCAACTACACAGAGGCAGCTTCGAAGTTTCTTGGGTACTATCATTTTCCTAAAGAAATTCTCCCCGCACTTTCCCAGTTGGCCGCCCCGCTCCCTCCTCACAGGGAAAAACGTACCATTTTGTTGGACCCCTGAATGCCAGCAGGCGTTTGAAATGATCAAAAGAAGTGTTTGTGTCCCCTCCCATTTTGAAACATGCTGATCCCACCAAACCATATATCATCGCATGCAATGCTTTGTCAGTAGCTGTGGGCGCAGTGCTGCTTCAGGACCACGATGGTCTCAAACATCTGGTCGCTTATTTCTCCCAAAAATTCACCGCTATGGAGCAGTCCTGGGCCATATAAGACAAGGAACTGGCCGCTGTTGCATGGGCATTAACTCATTGGTGGTACGTGTTGCAAGGTGCTCGTCATGAGTTAATGGTTTGCACAGATCACCAAAATCTTATATTTTCACAAACCCCAAAAATTGGCACGCTGGCAAGCCCAAACCTATTAGGACCTGTGCAGTTTTAATTTCAAATATGAATTTGTCAAGGGTGCGCTAAATGTCCTTCCCAATTTCCTAAGCCGTAGTCCAATTCACTGTCCCTCAGAACCTGAGGAAGTGGATCTCATTACCATGATCCCTGCTACTCCAATCCTATTGATTTCTCCCTCCATTGTTTCCTCCACCGCGTTGTCACCCGATGATCCATTATTGGCCCATGTGCTAGCTGGTCAAACGGCCTGCCTGAGGGCATGGAGTTGATTGAACACTTGACTCACTCAAGCCCTAAACACTCCCTATGTTCTTTAGAAGAAGGTCTCATCTACTTTCATTCTCGTGTTTGGGTGACTCCCTCCTTTCACTTGAACGTATTCCATGCACACCATGATCCCCCCGCAGTCAGACACCCTGTAAACAAGAAATGCATCGATCTGATCAAGTGAACCTTTAATTGGGCAGGACTGACCAAAGAGGTTCCAACTTGGATCGCCGATTGTGTTACTTGTGCTAGGGCCAAGTAAGATTGTTCCAGAAAATACGGCCTCCTGCACCCTTTACAACAGGCGGAAGGTCCATGGACCTTGGTGTCCATAGATTTCTTTGTCAAACTCCCCTGCTCTAATGGTTTCACAGCGGTAATGGTGGTGGTAGATTGCTTTATCAAATTCTCCCTGTTCATTTCTTGTACTTCTGCAATTACGTCGGAAGAAATGGTGCGTCTATTTGTTTGCCATGTGTTTTAAATGTTCGTCCTTCCCCAGGAAATTGTTAGCGACAGGGGTACCCAGTTTACTGCCCAGTTTTGGAGGTGAACTCTTGTCGATCCTTAAGATAACCCCCCCTGTCAATCCATGGCGTATCATCCCCAGTCCGACGGCCAGACTGAGTGGGTTAACCAAGTTCTTAGACGGTACCTGCGTTGTTATGTGATAGCAGCGCAAGATACCTGGGCTGATGACCTGCCTCTTGCCCAATTTTCATATAATAATGGGACTAACGCTTCCATGGGTTTCTCACCATATGAAGCAACGTTGGGTTTTAACCCATCATTCTCAGTTGGGCATGCTTGCAAACAGAAGTGCAAGCTGCTGCGGATCATGCTGGCCATATTTGATCGACCCAAGCTTTAGTGTGGGAACACCTTACTAAAGCTATTAATGACTACAAGCAATTCGCAGATTATAAGCGCCTTATGGGTCATGACTTTAAGGTGGGTTCCTATGTCATGCTCGATACCCACCATTTGCAAATCCAAACCCCTTCCCACAAATTCGCCAGCAAGCGTTCAGGTCCCCACTTAGTGGAGGAGGTATTGGGTAATGGGGCATTTCGATTGAAGCTTCCCACTCATTGGAAGCAACACCCAGTTTTCCATGTATCCCAGCTGTCACTCTTCAAGGGTGTGATTCCCACAGACCCAGAACCAATCGTCATCAACAATGAGGAGGAAGCTGAAGTGGAGGTCATCCTGGCATCTCAGAAATCACGATGATCAGTCCAATACCTTGCGGCCTGGAAAGGATAACCAGCTCATGAAAACAGTTGGGTCAAGGCGCACGATTGCACGAATTGTATGGACCTGGTTGACGCTTTCCACACATCCCACCCCGAGGCTCCCCGCCCATTGCAGAAGGCCGCGATGATTATGGCTATCAAGTTACCCAAAGCGTATAGAATGTGGCTCTGGTGCAGTTTCCTGGCAGGGGGCCATCCCTTTGGGAAAAGGAAAAGGGTAATGTAAGTCTTGGAATTGTCCTTTGGCTCTTGATTGAGCTATCTTTCCATTCCCAAGAGAGAAAACACTGAAGAGGATGGAAGTACCCCTCATCACCTAAGGCGATCTTGCCCACATAGTTGATGAGCGATGGGTGACAGCCCATCCACTTTGGATCCCACCCTGATTTCCTCACTAACCTCAGCAGAACTGTTGCAGGGAATCAGTGAAATCTGTGCCAAGATTATCAAACTGAAATCAGTTGGATCTAATTTGGGTGGCAATTGGGCTGATGGCCAAAATTCAAGTAGTTGTAAAAGCATGAAGAATGAAACATTGGCCAGATCACCCAATGGTTCTGATTTGACCCCAAAATCAGCAGAACAAATATTGGGCGGCATCGCTGAGAG
Organism: Massospora cicadina; assembly: GCA_022478985.1. Taxonomy (NCBI): domain Eukaryota; kingdom Fungi; phylum Entomophthoromycota; class Entomophthoromycetes; order Entomophthorales; family Entomophthoraceae; genus Massospora; species Massospora cicadina. The sequence goes on from JAKSZP010006695.1 coordinate 161,470, forward strand.
TTTGAAACCCTCCAATAGTAATTCAGGCGTTGCGCCCAATGGGCCTCTATCAACTGAACGAATGGTTAATTGACCAAGCACGGGTGGGTTGGCCATCCCAAACCCGTTCCCAACCAAATGGCCCCATCCCTATATTGGATGGCCTTGGGGGATTCCCGTCACTTGTCAGGCCAAACGCCGTCATGCTAACCATCAGAAACGTTATCAACCCCTGGTCCAGATGTTTGAGGTCAAACTGACAGAGACTTGGCCCACCGCTGAATTTTGTGATGACAGTTCCCAAAGAATAAACCCCATTCTACCATCCAATTTGCCGGTTAAGCCAAATTTGTGGATCCTGACCACGTTTTCACCAATTAACCACTATTTAATCAGTTGCAAGGCACTGAGAAGATCGTTGGTCAATTTTTCTTACTTTATTTCCCAAATAAAAATTTTGTTAAAAACCCCAAATTTTTATCTCCCTCCTTTCAACCACATTCCATATGGTGTTTGCCTGGTGGTCTGCCACCCCGCACTCTGGGTGGGCCATACCAATTCTCTTGGTTACCATGATTCCCTCTATCACCAATTGGCCTCAACAAGCTCAAACTTTTTGGCTCTACAACCCAGTTCTCATGACCTTTTGGCAGCAATATACAGGGATTTTATGCCCTATGTTTGCCAACTACAAAATAAGATTCACCTCTCTTTCACCCCCAACAAAATGGTCTTAACAACCAAAAATCTCGCAGAAACTATCCCAGTAGTTTCCACCCCTGTTAGCAGAACTCCTGGGTCCAAAATCTATTCAGTGTGGTTTGCTGTTGGGATACTCCTAACCCTGACGTTCCGCCACCATTTTGTGGTATCCTATTTCCCAGCTCCATATCAAGTTGTACAGTGGGCAATGCCTCTGGCATTCTGACTTGCTTTCTGGATGCTTACGCACCCTGACTGGCAGGCCAGTCTAAACTTCTTCTGCCATTTCATGACACAAGTGCTGATTACTATGAGAAAATCCACAAGGTCTTATTTACAGGTACCAAAAAGAAATTGATATTAAAATAACTCCCAATATGGCGCCTCAGCTTTTTAGAAGTAGCCTTTATCAGATGGGGAGAGATTTGGGGATCTATGTTTAGTGTGGACTTGAGGGCATGTGGGAGAGTATACATAATGGATGTGGAGAATCATGTCAGGAAGACGGCAGAAGTTTAGACCAGACTGCCAGTCAGGATGCGTGAGCACCCAAAAAGCAATCCAGGATGCTAGTGGCATTGCCACTCAAATGACATTGTATGGAGCTGAAAATTTGGTAACAATGGTTCATTGATGTAGGGTAAGTGTGAAAAGGAAATCAGTAATTAAGCAAACGGAAACAACCCCAGACCTACGGGTCTTGCTGAAGGAGATTGTACTACTTGGTTTACTACTTCAGGATACTGGTGGAAGGGTTAATCACTAAAGTAGAGACAAGGGGAGGATCCTTGCTTGAAAGTAAGATATATAAGGCCACGGGATTCCAATATCCTGATAATGGATAGCTTCCATAATGAGGTTAAATTCCCAGAAGTTTCTTGCAAGTTAGATCCAGTTGACTATGGTGGGAGTGATTGTAATCATCAAAACTGGTATAGCCCGTCCAGTGTAGGGGCTGATGGGCCACCAAGTTAGTGCCATTGGGACTTCAGCAAGAAGAATTGAAGTAAATAAAATTTGGTACTAGTGGGGATTTTAATGGAAAGGAAAATAAAGAGATTTGACCAACAATTTTCTCAGTGCAATGCAACTGATTAATTAGTGTTTGATTTGGTAGTAGATCAGATAAAGGGATCAGGGGCCCTCAAATTCAACTTAAAACGGTGAATTTTGGGAGAGGGGAAAAATAGTTCTATTTTGAACTGACATCAAAGGATTCAGCGGCAGGCTGAGTCACTATAAGTTTATCTGCAAATGCCTGGACTGAGGCTCAACTGAATTTTTGTCAGTTGGCATGATGGCTTCTGGCCTGACAGGCAACTGAGATTCCCTAGGGCCACCCAACATAGGGACAGTCCCAATTGGTTGAAAACAGGTTTGGGATGACCAACCTGCCTGTGCCCGGTCTCTGGAGCTTTAATTTGGTCAAGTGAGTTGCATTGAGTGCAAGTCCCAATTCTTTAAATAGGGGCTTTGAGTTATCTGCAATGGTCCCTGAAGGTGACATCTGCTCATCAGGGATCATCCCCAACGATTTCAAGGGCTGTTTGGCATCAGCGATTGTACTACTCAATGACTCAACGCTATCAGCAATTCTGTCAGAGAATCTGATACTTGTCTCTTTTTGACTATTAGTTTTCCAATCATTGGGCTTTGTTCCCTTTGACTTTGGACATTTCGTCTTCAATTCTGAGAATTTGACGCCATTGGCTTTTTTTAAAGCCCCTCCCACTTGTGGGGAAGATGATCACCAATAATTTATTGAAGATTTCCCAAGTTGGCGGACAAGTTCAGCAGAGGCAAGCGTGGGTACCGGGGGAGGAATCTTCAGAGGGAGCGTTGTTACCCAGCGCTCATCTACCACATGAGAGAGGTTGCCCTGGGTGACGAGGGGTACAGCCACCCTCTTCAGACCCCTCTTATATGGAAATAGGAAAATCGCCCAATCCATGCAAAGGGGACATTCCCATGGACTTACATTACCCTTTCCTTTTTCCAAACGAGGGGTTCCTCCACCAGGAAACTGCATAAGGCTACATTTTTGTGCGCCTTGGCAACTTGATCGCCATCAATATTGTAACTTGGGGGGGGGGGGGGGGGGGGGGACGGTGAGCATCAGGATTGGGTTCATTAAATGCCTCAACCAGTTCCATGAAGTTTGCACAATTGTGGGCCTCGACCCAACTGTTCTTGTAGGCCAAATAGCCCTTCCAGGCGACGAGATACTGAACTGACCTTCAAAATTTGCGGGATGCTAAAATATTTTTCACCTCAGCCTCCACCATATCTTTGATTACTATTGGCTCATGGTCTGCGGGTACAGTCCCCTTGAATGGGGACAGCTGAGAAATGTGGAAGATGGGGTGCTGTTTCCAATGAGCTGGCAACTTTACTGGAAAGCACCATTGCCCAAGTCTTCCTCCACCAAGTGGGGACCTGAATGATTGCTTTCAAACTACGGGGAAGGTGCCTGAATCCACAAATGGCGCATATCAAGCATGACATATGAGCCCACCACTATGTTGTGGCCAAGAAGCCATTTTCAAATCACAAACTGCTTGTAATCACCAATAGCTTTAGTGATATGCTCCTGCACTAAGCACTGAGTTGACCAAATGTGCTCGGCATGATTGGTGGCAGCTGGGACCTCAGGATGCATGCAGAGACCGACTGAAAACAAGGGATTATACCCCAACGTCACTTCATAGGGAGAAAACCTCGTAGAGGTTTGAGCTCCATTGTTATAGGCAAATTGAGTGAGGGGGAGGTCATTGGCCCAGGTATTTTGTGCAGCTGCAGCATAACAGCGTAAGTACTGTTCCAAGATTTGGTTAACTCACTCAGTTTGTAAATCGGACTGGGGATGATATGCTGTGGAACTGCAGGGGGTAATTTTTAAGATGGATAAGAGCTCATTACAGAACTGCGTTGCAAACTGTAAACCGCGGTCACTGATAATCTCCTGTGTAAGACCAAACATAGAAAACACATGGCGCACAAAGAACCGAGTAGTTTCTTATTATGTAATTGGAGAAGAACATGGATTATATAGGGAAAATTTGGTAAAACGATTGACCATCACCACACTGCCATAAACCAATTATAACGGGAAGGTTGACAATATAATCCTTGGACACCAATGTCCATGGACCCTCACCTGTTGCAAAGGATGAAGAAGGCCAATTCTTCCTGATCAATCCAACTTGGCCTGTGCGCAGGTAATGCAATCAGTGATCCAGGCTGGTACTTCTTTAGATAAACCCGCCCAATTATAAGTCCGCTTAATCAAATCAATACATTTCTTATTGCCCAGATGGCCAATTGTTGGAGGATTGTGATGCTCCCAAAACACCTCAGCTCTAAAGAGAGGAGGAACCCAAACCTGTGACCTAAAATAAATGAGACCCTCAACAAGGAATATAGGGAATGTTTGTGAGTTTGAAGGGACAATTTTTCAAATAACTCCACTCCTTTAAGCGGTCATTTGAGCTTCTAAAACCCACGAAACAAGAGAAGTACCAGGAGCTAAGTTGACTGATGAGACCACGGGTGGTACAAAAGATAAAATCTTAGTGGAGGGAATCACGGTAACCAGGTCCACTTCATCTGAGTCTGAGGGGCAATGAGCCATGTTTCAGCTAAGAAAATTTTAAGGCACGTTTAACGCACCTTTCATGAACTCATATTTAAAATTGAAACTTCACAAATCCTGATAAGTACAAGCTTGCCTATGTTCCAATTTCTTTCTTTGCAAAATACAGAAGAGCTTGGTGATCCATATGCGCCATTAACTCAAGATGAGCGCTTTGTAACAGATTATTTCAATGAGTCAAAGCCCATGCTACAGCTGTCAACTCTTTATCATAGATGGCCCAGGATTGCTCAGTAGAGGAGAACTTTTTGAAAGTAAGTGACAGAAGGTCTAAACCATTGTGCTCCTGGATATAAGTCCCAGGAAACGTCCCCTGGGCATTGATTGGGCCGTTTTCCTGTTCTCAAGTAAGAAGGTACCAAAGAAGATGGATGTACCCCTTGTTACTCAGGGTGATCTCACCCACGTGGTAGATGAGTGCTAGGTAACAGCTCTTCCGCTTCAAATCCTTCCCCCAGTACCCACACTTACATCAGAAGAACTGTTATGGGGAATTAGTGAAATTGCCACAAAGAATGCTGAAATGAAATCGATCATAACAAATTTGAGTGGCAGTCAGCCCAATGATCAAATTTCATATAGTTGAAAAGGGATGAAGACTGATCTATCAGCTGGAACAGCTGACAGTTTTGATTTGGACAACACTATGATCAAAAAAGCCACCCCCCTCCCAAAACTTTCAGGGATCATCCCCAATGGGCAGGTAACATCATTGGGCACTATTGACAAGGGTTCAAAGTTCCCTGCTGGAAAATCAGGCGTTGCACCTGAAGCAACAATTATGACCAAACAAATGGCCCAGCAACCAGGCATGGGCAGGTTGGGCGTCCCAAGCATGTTCCCAACCAAATGGGCCCACCCCTATGTGGGGTGGCCTTGGGGGATTCCCGCTGCTCGCTGGGCTAGATGCTGCTGCACCAACCATCAGAAATGTAGCTGAGCCTTGGTTCGGACATTTGGGGTCAAACTGACAGCAACTCAGCCTGCCACCAGATTCTTTGATGTTGGTTCCCAGTGAACTTATCCACCCCATTCCCAAATAATCGCGTAGTTAGGTTGAAATTGAAGGTCCCAATCCCAGCTTGTCCCCGCACAAATTGACCACTATTTAATCAGTTGCATTGCACTGAGAAAATTGTTGGTCAATTTTCTTCCTTTTCCTTTTCAATAAAATTTTGCCCCTCAAAAACCAATCAATTTTTTATTTAGTTGATTTTCTTCTGGCTGCATCCCCAATGGCTTTTCCCTGGTGGCCCGTCAGTCCATACACTGGATGGGCTCTACCAGTACTCATGGTCACTATGGCCCCCACCATCATAGATTGGATTCAGCGAATCAGATACTTCTGGAAATTTAACCCTGCTGTCATGAACTTTCAACAACAGTACACTGGGATCTTGTGGCCTTACGTCCACCATCTCCAAGCAAGGATCTGCCTCCTTGTCTCCCCAGTTGAATCAACCCCATACACCGGTGAACTTATTGAAACTATTTCTGTGAAACCGCCCCCTGCAGTAAGACCTCCAGGGTCTGGGGCAGGCTCAATTTGGTTTGTTCTCAAGATCATCTTCAATGTTTCTCTACATCAATGATTCATCATTTCCCAATGCCCGGCTCCATACAATGTCATTCAGTTGGAAATGCCTCTGGCATTCTGGCTTGCTTTTTGGGTACTTACACATCCCGACTGGCAGGCTGGTCTAAACTTCTTCTGCCGTTTCTATGACACTGGAGAAGAACTGCCCCTATGCAACGGATGAAGCATTGCATGCAATAATATATGGTCCGGAGGGGTTAGGATGTTTTAGGATGGGGGTGATAAGAACACCTCTTTAATTGACCTGAACGCCTGCTGGCACTCGTGTGTCCAACAAAAGGGAACATTCTTACCTATGAGGGGGTGAAGTGGAGCGGCTAACTGTGAAAGGGCTGCGGTAAAATTTCTTCAGGAAAATGATGGTGCCCATGAAATTTTGTAATTTGTTTTTGGGTTGTTGGAGTTGGCCATTTGCGGATGGCATCCAACTTGTTGGGGGAATCACACAACCATCTTTTAGGACAAGGTTCCTGCGAAAGGTAACTTCCTCCTTATAAAACTCGAACTTTGAAGGCTTGATGAACAGGCTCGCCTTGTGCAAAGCAGTTACTACTGCTTCCAAATCTTTTACGTGTTGTTTGGGAGTTGGGGAATGAACCAAAATGTCATCAATATATGTCAATGCACAAGTAAATCGGAGATCGCCCAGCACACTATCAATAATTCTTTGGAAATTGGCTGACACATTCTTCAACCCAAAGGGCATTACACAAAATTAAAAAACCTCGCTTTGTTTTAATCGTGGTAAGCCATTCTTGACCTTCCATCACCTGTATTTGGTTAAAGGCATTAACAAGATCAAGCTTGGAGAACACATGAGACTTAATGATCACTTGACTAATAGTTTAACCCAGGGTAAAGGGTAGGAATTGTGCACTGTAATTTTGTTTAGGTGTCCATAATCCATGCAGGGACGGAGGGAACCATCAGCCTTCTTGGAAAAAATGATAGAAAACTGGTGAAGTCTCTTTAAATAACGCTCTCCTTTAAGCATATCATCTAACCAAGTGTTAAGAGCAACCTCCTCCTCCGCTGTGTGTGGATACAAGGGACAGTTGATATTCACCAACTGTACCATTGTTTGACATCCTAAGTTGAATTTAGTGTGAGAGGGAAGATGGTACGTCTTCTCAGAATCGAAGATACTTTGATAGCACATCAATTCCTTGGTAAAATCTGATGGGAGGGCCTGCAGGGGAAACAAGGGAAGTGATAAAGCTGCGGCCTAGTTTTCATAAGGGTAATGACTAAAGGAATTTCCCCCTCCATTTGATCATTTACAAATGACAACATATATGACTCCAGTGCTCTTTTAAAGCTTTTCTCTCTCGTTGCAAACACTTTTGCAAAATATTCAATTCAAGTCTAGGTAAATTTGATAAATCTCATAGAGGAGATTAGTGTGCACCCAATGTCAGGGAGCAGTTGGGCAAGTAAAGTTAAGGGCACAAGTGTAGGCCCACATCAACCAAGTTTGTAAACGCCCTGGAAAAACTGGTGGAATAGATAGAATTATTAGTAAAATACCGGCAATTACCATTTCCCCGAGTTTTGGCCTGGCAAGTGCGCTGCAACCAGTTCATCAATATGCCGCACTCCCAAACACTACTGTCAGTGGAACATGGGGTGCATGTCTTCCTGGATATTCAGAAAACAGCGCTTTGGGAGAAGTTTTGTGGAGATGTACACACACATTTCCCAAACGAGGTGTACATCACACCACACTCCATGCCTCGCGGTTGGCTGGATCTTAATTTTAAAAAAATGCAGCAGACAAAGCCGCAAAAGTGCGAGTGGTAGTGGACCTCCTGGATGGTCAATGATAGTTGAAAGTGAAGCGCACCCGCTGGACTAAATCGAACCAAATTCTTGTAACTTTTGACTTCCTACCTACTACAGTCAAGCGCACTGTGCTGGAGCATCACCTGAAGGCTGGGCTCGCCAAATATGAGGAAATCCAATCCTTTGAGATGCAGCACTTTACGCTCATGCAGACCTGTGCACAGGAAAAATGATTGCTGTTCTCACCCCATCCGTGGGGATAGCAGAAAATTTGACCCAAATCCCTCATACCACTTTTTTATAAATCAATAGGCGAGACTCCCGCCCATTCAGGGTCTTTGTGATATAGCGCGCCTCCTATCTGCACTTTCTGTCATGCTTTTGGCCACAAGGCCATACCTGCCCTGCCAAATAGGCTTTACACAAACCAAAATAATCCCAGAAGCAATGTTTGGTGCAGACGCCCACTATGAACTGGAAGTAGATACTGATGCAGCCTTCCTGTGGTAAGCGCCAGGGTGCTACATCCAAGATAAACCTGTGTCCCCGCAGGGGCATAAGAAGACCAAGCAGGCCCACAAGGCGGCAGCCAAGGAGGCGGCCAAGACTGCATCTGTGATCCCACCCGCCCAGCTCCAAGAGGAGATTAAGTCATTTGCAGTGGAAGCAGATCACAAATCCTTCCACCAATCAGATTGGGCTACCCAAGCTGATTGGGCCACCAAGCTGAAGACCTGATGGGTGAGTTGGTTTCACCCGACCAATGCTACCAAGCATCAGTTGTAACTGAGTCGCTCAACAATATTCCTGCTGAAAAGCCACCTTCATGTGAAGGTGCACTGCAAGTGCACACAACACTAAAAATTCGTCCTACAGTGGGAAAAAAGCAGAAGGAAAAAGCCAATGTGAGCCCTGCAGCTTAAGCTTCCCATACCAAACCATACTCTGTAGCACAGAATACCCACACTGCCTTACAGCGACATGCTGAAAAAGAGAAGGCTGAATAATCAGGTGCCCTTCCCCTAGCACCTAAGGTGTAATGGGGGGAGCCTTTACTTTAAGGACGTTAGATATCGCTGGACTCAAGGCCTCGCTGTCCTGGGCTAGGAAACTGAGTTTTTAAAAAATAAATTACCCGTGGACATCCTGGCCCATCAAGAAACCCACTTTCCACACAGTGCAGAGGATGCATGGGCAACCATGCTCCTCCCTTCCCTTTTCTTTTGGTCACCGCACTGTGGGGCTCTTGTTTTAGTGACCCATAGTTTTTAAATTCATTTTGTCAACATCATACCTTGACGGCTGCATCCTTTTAGACAACTTTTCATAAGATGACAAAGTGCACACTGTCGTTAATATTTATGCTCCAACCTGTGCATGAGATCATCAGAAATTCTTCTCAGCTGTCAATTCCCTTCTGATACTCCCCAACCCATTTGTTGTTGGCAACATGAACTGCTGGACAAACCCAACCACAGACTGCTGCCCTCATCGCCTACACCCCCACAGGGGAACGTTGAACTTCATATTATAGAAGCCACCCAAGGGTTGTTTGATACTCTGCCACATCATGCACTACTAACTCACTAACAAGTCTCGCCCTCATGTGCACAACGGCCAGCTAAGGTCCATGACCTGCATTGACCTTATTCTCATGCCATTGAAATTTTAATCCAAAACTTCCCATTTTACCATGACGAAAATTGATTTCTATGACCACAGAATGGTATAAGTTTCCTTTCATTTGTCCAATCCAGTGGCCCAGGCACTGAAGTGGTGCAAACTCTGCCCCACAGAGATCACATCACCAAGGTTTTTCTTGTGAGTGGAAACTGTGACCTCAGCTCCAGAGTTTACCATACCACTATGTGCAGACCCAATCTACACCTGATCAACCTTTTTAGCGAACACCATCTGCCAGGCTCGCCACCTCTCATCACATCACTTGCGGGCTGCCTCAGAAGTCATTTTGCGCACACTGGAAGAAGTGGACCACCTGGAGTCTATAGTCCCTGCTGCAGGATAAAGCCCAGCTTGGGGTCACATGTGGGCAGAAGTGTCCGCTTGCCTCAACGCACTGGTAAGACAACACAAGCATCAGGTTTGTGTTCAGTATAAAGCAAAGCATATAACAGCAGGCGATATGTGTTCCACTTACATTTTTTAAAACTATTTGCACCATGCCAGAGCTTGGCCTTTACACCTGTGTGAAGGCCAAACCACTCCGTCGCAGATATGCTGGTCAAAGTGGCGATCAAAAACACAGCTATGACTCTAAATTATATTGATCCAATATAGTTCTGCTGGCAAAAGTGGGCAATTTTCTTGAAAGTGCACATATTTGCACCATTTCCCATTTTCTGGAGTTGATGAATTTGATTACTCAGGCCAAACTCTGGTACGCCATTTTTGGTGCACCGTATAGAAAATGTTCAGGTCCAGATGGCATCCCTTATGAGTTTTATAAGAAGTATTTCAAAGATTTTTCCTCCTTGCTGCTTTCCTCTATGAACCAATGCCTTATGGAAGTGCGCCTCCTTCCTGGAGGGCAAAATGACTTCACAATAACGTTGTACAAGAAAGGGGATAAGCTGTACTTGACCAACTGGCGCCCCATTTCACTCACTAACATAGACGAAATCTTTTAATAAACTCATGGCAAACCTCTTAGGGGTTGTTGCTTCATCTCTCATTTCCACTGGACAATTTGTTTTCATTCCCAAAAGGGCGATTTGGATCAACATACACACCTTAGACAACTTCTGTCAATCCACGGCTTCTGGAGCACTTGTTTTTTATTCCTGAAGAAGGCCTATGATAGAGTCAATTGGGATTACCTCATAGCCTGCCTCCACAAAATCCACCTTCCCTTTTGTTTCATTGATTGGGTGATGTTGCTCACGGAATCTGCCACAATAACTTTAGACCTGGCTTCCTCACAGATGTAGTCCGCCCTCAAAGGGGCCTACGCCAAGGGGAACCTCTAAGCCCACTCTTGTATAACTTCAGCCTTGCCCACTTCTTCGAAATGTGAATGCCGCCTTACTGGTGTCTATGTGCAAGGTCAAGCACTAGTTAAGATGTTAGCGTTTGCAGATGATTGTGTGGTTGGGGTGTCTAACAATCATGATGCACGTGCGCTTGAAGCTACTATCAAGATTTACTCCAGGGTAAGCAACGCTGCACTTAACACCTCCAAAACTGAAATTGCTCTCCTTGGTTAGTATCAAGCCCGCTGGGCCTCAGCGCCCCGTTTTCTACCTGCTTCATCAACTTTCTCATGGTATCGTTTGCCCTGCCCACCCCACACCGCCCCACTTTCGCTCCCATTTTTTCCAAGCCCCACCGTTGGCCCTGTCAGCCATTTGGGGGTGTGGCTGGAGGCGGGAGGGTACGCCTCAATGGTGATGGAAAACCATATCCTAGACAACGTTATGAAACGCATTGCTTTCCTAAAAGCCCACCAGACCTTTCTTACAGGCAGGGTAGCGCTAGCCAACTCTATGCTCCCTTTTAAAGTTTGGTTTGGGGACCACGTCATCACTTTTTCCTCTTGTTTCTTCATGTCATTATACGCCCTTCTGCAAGGGTGGCTTTGATTAGGCCGCCCACTGCCAGTGCGCCTGGATGTCATGTTTGGCCCTCGCCATAGTGGTGGTATGGGCCTGCTCAACTTTGAGGCCCATGCTGCCAAAATCCTTGACACCTGGATCGCTGCCATCACCAACCCTACGATCTCTGCCCAACGCTGGTCCTGCGCAGCCCACTCCAACTTCTACCGTGCCCTGGGCCTCACCAATCCTGCCCACCCCCATTCTCTGTTAAAATATCTCGCCTCACATCCTTCTGCTGCGGGCCCACATGGGACGTCACTCCACTTCAAAAGGGTCCTCCTATCCATGCGGAGCGCTGAGTGGAGAATTTTCATCTGTGGGCACACCACCCAGAGGGGGCGCCCTACTCCTCAGTTCACCAAGGAAGTACAAAGACTACCCATTCTGAACGGAGGGATACCCATGAGGTCCCCTACCATAGCCAGGGTGGACTACCTGAAGATGTTGGACATCCCCTACTCCCTCAATACCTAGAAAGCCATATGGAAGTACGCCCAAAACCATCTTCTGCAGCCGCATATTCATTCCCATGTGTGGCGCTGCTTGAGCTGAGTATACCATACTGCTGAGTGCTCTAACGCCTTGCACTCATCTTGCATCATGTGTGGCCATTATGGAACATTGGTTCACCACCTGGAAGAGTGCCCTCCCTCAAAAGCAATATGGTGTGAGATACAGCGTCTATTTCGCCAGCATCAGGAACAGACCTTCAGCCTGTATAAGGACATATTTACTTTGTCCATGGTTTCCCCTCTACCACCTTCCCTCCAGTCCTTAGTGGTTGCAATCGCTATGTGGAATATCCATATGATTGTCTTGGATGCTATCTCAGGCTCCACTCCCACCCTCCAGGTTGCTCTATGCCGGTTCCAGTCACACCTTGTGGACCACTTTCAAGCGTGGATGTTTGGATACCTCCCACCCCATCGCCACCAGATGATCTCATCCTGGTTCCCAGTAGGTTCATCATTTTAGACCCCTTCCTACATACGTGCTCAATAGTGGCGCAAGCCCCTACACACATAACCCCCTTCCTTCTCTTTGCGTTCCCACTGGCAACAGGAGATAACGTTTGCTTCTCTTGGGTGCCCTCTTCTTGCTGAAGTTTGTTTCGTTAGTCAAGTGTCTTATCAGAAGTGTCCATCCCTTGGTTGGCCTTCCCTGAATAAAATTTAAAAATTTAAACATATATGACTCCATGTGATTTCTAACATGTTGTCAGCGCCACCATCTTAACACTAAGATTACTAAAACACCAAATTTGTCATTGCCAAGAACCAATCAAAAAAACTAAAAATGATGCACTGGAAAAGGTACCACTGTTGGACTAGAATTAGGTCCGGGAAGCTGATGAAGCAACCATCACCAAAAGGACCTAAGTCCAGGTCAAGCTCTAATTGTTGGGCTAGCTCTACACTCATAAATTATCCACAGCTCTGGTATCCACCAAAGCCTTAAATGATATGTGGTGAGACTTGATACTAATCTTCATAGAAAAAAATAGGTGAAGTTTTGTTTATTGGTAGATTTAGTCATCTCCGCTGCGACTGAAGAGATAGCAAGTAAATCAGGGGGAAGGTTGGGGACTTTTTCAGGAGCAAAATTGAAAAAAGAAAGGGCTTGGGAACCAGCTACTTCAATCTGGGCCTTCAATGATTCATTAATAGGTGAACCAGGATAACATGACTCGGGCACAGGAGTATTGGCTGATTCTGGGGCCAGAGCCAATACTAATTCAATGGTAAGGACAGAATCTGGGTTGTCATCGGGTAGTCTGATGATATAATTTCTTATTTGAAAATGGGGAGCATGGCGAGGGAAGGCGTTGATGGTGGTCACAGCTTTACATATATGATTCACTGTCCCCATAGGGGTGGATCAAACTTCGTGATGGGCAGAGGCAGAATCCAAAACTAATCTAAAGATTGCTTGGAGCATATCATTAAAAAACTCAAGCGTGGGAGCTTGATCATGGAAGGCTGTGATTAAAGAAGCCAAGCTAGGGGCTTCAGCTATTGATGAAAGAAATTGGAATAAACGGTCTGGACGTGATACAGGGTGTTTTAAAGAAGCCAATACTACTGAAATAAGCGAGGGAGAATTCCCACCTGTGAAGTAGAGCAAAGAAGTCCTTGCACACACCAATGGGCATTCTCTTCAACTATATCCAAAAGAGAGACCCATTGTTAGCGTTGGATAGTGCAGCGGCATTACTAAGGGAATTAGCAGAACGTATTTTTACCTCAGCAAGGGTGTCAAGAACTTGATTACCATTATCTTGGGAGGGAACATTCAAATTCCATTCTTGAGCATTAGGTGAGGGGAGAGTAGTTATCCACGGGACTCTGCTGTCCTGAAGGAGTTTCTTCAAGGTATTTCAAACGCTACTCACAAAATCAGAGATTGACCAAATGAACAACAGAAAGCAAACTACTGACTGCACGTTCTTTGCGTAAAGGGTAACAACTGCGACGCCCAACTCAAAGAGAAGGGCGGAAATGGAAGGAAACAATGGTTGGTCAATTATGTTAAGAAAACGGCAGAAGAGGTTTAGACCAGCCTGCCAGTCAGGATGCGTGAGCACCCAAAAAGCAAGCCATAACGCCAGTGAAATTGCCACTTGAACGACATAGTATTGATCTGGAAATTGGGTAACAATGGGTCACTGATGTAGGATAAGTGTGAAAAGGAAATCAGTAATGAAACAAATGGAAACAACCCCAGACCCACGGTTCTTGATGCAGGGGATTGTACTACTTGGTTTACTACTTCAGGATACTGGTGGAAGGGTTCATGACTAAAGTAGAGACAAGGGGGCGGATCCTTGCTAGAAAGTGAGATATATGAGGCCACAGGATTTAGGTATCCTGATAATGGATAGCTTCCATAATGAGGTTAAATACCCAGAAGTTTCTTGCATGTTGGATCCAATTGACTATGGTGGGAGTGATTGCCATCATCAAAACTGGTATAGCCCATCCAGTGTAGGGGCTGATGGGCCACCAAGTTAGTGCCATTGGGACTTCAGCAAGAAGAATTTAAGTAAATAAAAATTTGGGTTTGCGGGTTTTTATTGGAAAGGAAAATAAAGAGATCGACCAACAAATTTCTTAGTGCAATACAACTTATCAATTAGTGTTTGAATTGGTAGTAGGTCAAAGCAGGGATCAGGGCCCTCAAATTCAACCTAAACTGGCGAATATGCGGGAAAGGGGGAAAATAATTTTAATTTAAACTGACATCAAAGGATTTAGCAGCAGTCTGAGTCACTATCAGTTCATCTGCAAATGCCTGGACTGAGGCTCAAATGCATTTTCATTGGTTGGCGCGACAGTATCTGGCCTGACAGGCAACGGGAATTCTCCAGGGCCGTCCCACATAGGGGAAGTCCCAATTGGTTGAAAGCAGATTCAGGATGACCAACTCACCCGTGCTTGGTTGCCTGGGCATTCATTTAGCCAAGTGAGCTACATGGGGTGAATATCCCAATTCTTTAAATAGGGGATTTGAATTATTTTCAATAGATCTAAAAGTGACATCTGCTCATTGGGGTCATCTCCAACAATTTTGAGGTTGTTTAGTGTTGGCAATCATACTACTCGATGGCTTAATGCCATCAGCAACTCTGGAAAAGAATTTGATACTTGTCCTTTTTTGACTATTAGTTTTCCAATCATCAGGCTTTATTCCCATCGATTTCAGATATTTCATCTTCTATTCTGAGGATTTGACGCCATTGGTTTTATAAAGCCCTTCCCGCTCATGGGGAAGATAATTACAATAATTTTGGCACAGATTTCCTCAATTTTTCAGACAAGTTCAGCAGGGTAAGCATGGGTAAGGGGAGGAATCTTCAGAGGGAGCACTGTTAACCCTCACTTGTCTATCACATGAGCGAGGTCGCCCTGGTTGAAGAGGGGTACAGCTACCCTCTTTGGACCCTTCTTATTTGGAAAAGGGAAAATCGCCCGATCTACGCAAAGGGGACGTTCTCCTGAACTTACACATCAGTACCATGAAGCATAAGGTAGGAAAAGGTTTTTTATCATCAAGGAGTCATGCAGTATGAATCGTTTTATGTACTGAGAATGTAGAAATTTAGCATATCTATGAATTTTAGTCACTATGAAAAAGATTCTAAGTTGCTGACATGTCTTTGGTAGTTAAGAGTATATAGGGACAGCTTAGCAGTGTTGGCACATCTGTAGCCTCTGGCAAATGTGAGCTCTTAAATTTCATCCTGGGAGTCTTCAGGGAAGTTGGCTGGGAAATTTGGATATGTAATAATGTCGACTTGCAGCTCCATGGATGCGTGGATAGCATGGCGTAGGGGAACATTGGTGAGGAAGCAGCTATTCCAATGGTAAATCAAATATTAGTTTTATAAATAGCAAAGTTCTCACTAGGGCGAAAGTGACAATGAGGATTGTACTTGAGATGCTAGTGGTCTGCGGAGTTTGTAATGAATTTAGGATGTATTTGTGCTCGTCTAGAAAAGTTTAATCAATAAAAGTAAGATAGATATTGGAAGGGTGATCTTCATCGCCAACACATTCAAGAGATTCAAATGGGGTTAATACAGGTAAACATTGGACAGCCACAGGACATTTGTTGGCTGGTATTGAAGATGTTTGGCCCACAAACTATCAACCAAAGCAATTTGACAGGGGCTTAAGCTGCAATTCACTATAGAACAGTTTATGAAGGTTGAGATCAATTGAAAATTGAAGCAGGAGCTGCAGCTGCAGTGGTGGAGGGAGGATGAGGAATGATTGGCCCCCACTCAAAGATGCGGGCAGTATGGTGGCAGGGACACTGCTGGTTGGTTAAGGAACTGAAGCCACTCAAGTAATGGGGGAAGGGAACTTATGCTTTGAGTGATCCAACCTGAAGCATAAGGGGCAGAGAGTACAGCCGTTCTTGATGAGGGTCCATAATGGGTGGTCAGAGAAGAGTGAATCATAGTCCAGGGGAATCACAAAATGGGTGTCCTGGTAGAAGAAAAGAATAGTTGCAAAGGCGCGAGATCTTGAAAGGAATTTGGCCCCAATGGGAACAACAAGCTGAAGGAAGGTATTACCTCTGTAAAGTGGCCATATTCTCCATAAGCTCCTGGCAAAAATGCTCAGGGGGAAGATGATTAGGTATGGCAGAAAACTGGACCGCAGATTGACATTTGCTGGCTTCCAAGTTTTAGGTGGTGGGAATGGGAGTGCTTTGATAAACCAGCATAAGTTGCTGAGACCATACCTGAGCTTCACTAGAGAAGATCAGGTCTTATTACCCCTTTAAAGGGGAGGAAATCAATAAATCATATGGGGTTTTACACCATCTGATTATCTTTAATATGGTAGGACTTTCATAAAGGAAGAGAATCCCATACTTAACGTGAAGACTGAAGCACAGGTTGTTTCTAGGAGCATCAAGGTACTACAAAGCATTGGTTGGGGGCGCGAGATGTTGAACTGGGTCCTGAGAGGGGGTAAAGTGACTAATGGGACTAGGGGGACTACCAAAGATCCTGGATGTGCTTTTGCAATGACAAAAATGCAAGATGGCGGCGCACCACCACCTTACAAAGGGGCATCAGGATTTTAAACTTGACATCTGAAATATGCTTTGATGGAATAACTATGCGTTGTGGCACAAACTTTTAACTAAAGTTGGCTAATTATGTGATTAAATTCAAAGATTTGACCAGCTTATCAGCTTAGAGTGTTTCAGTACAATCCACTAGCCTCTTGGCAAGACAAAGTCCTATCCTCTAAGCAACAAATAACCTTTTTGGCGCTGTTAATGTCAGTAGTGGAAAATAATAGCTTGTCTTTGAACCAATTTTTCCTTCTACAGCAAACTTAAATTATTAAAAAACCTGTGTATAATCCTATACTAAATAAAAAGGGGAAGTTTGTCAATAGGAAAAACTCATCCTTTTTAGAACCACGCATTCTTGACACAAATAGAGATATCTCTGATTTCAGGAAAGCCAATCTAGAAAAAAAGTCAGGGGCAGAATGCAAAGGGTACCCTTGTCATTAGTAGGCAGACATGAAGGTATTTCCAAGTGTGCGAGCATAATGGTAAGCATACTTGGGTTTCATTAGGTGGGCTTCTTCAGGAGGCGAATTCTTTGTCTTCAGAGTTTTCACTGGAAGTGGTTCCATCACTAGAAGTAGATTAATTATTGTCAATGGCATTGACTAAAAAAGGTTTGCTAAAGGCACTGCTAGTTTTTTTTTCTTATACTGGTAGCACCATATTGAGCTCTTGTTGCGGTTCATCAAACTTTAGGATGATATCTTTGTGGTGTTTATTCCTGGCGTCTGACTCTTTTTCAACATAGCCAAACACGTCAAATTATTGTCCAATTTATCCCATAGCTATATACTTTTTACTTGAATCTTATTGTTTAGTGTTTTTTAGTACTAGATGGTCCCAACCTGAGGGGGGATTCATCGATGTCTTATTGTTTAGTGTTAATGTCATCTAACTGATTGTACAGGGCATGCCGTTTAAGGTATAAGATGTCAATTGAGTCCTTTATTGTCATGTATTGATGACATGATTGATTGAACTAAATTCAAGGACAAAGATGCACGTCAGGAGGCCAAAAAGGTGAAGTTGGCAGACCTCCCTGACCTTAAGCATACCCTGGACCAATGCTGGGTACAGGTCAAATATTCCAAAGTTGGTCCTAGGAATGTGCGTGATGCTCATCCTAGCATTACAGCCAGGACGTTAAAATGCACTAGCTACAATATCATTCCAACGGTTTGTTATGGTTGCTTGAGGAACAGGGTCTCAAAACCCATTTAAAATTTAATAGTATGAATTTATGTTGAGTCCAATTGCAACCCATAACTTAAGTTTGATCAATTTTGAGTTACAGGACCTATGTCAATGGTAGCGTGCGCCTATTGGTGCACTTAGGCTTAGCACCGCTTCTGCTAATTGAGGACTCAAACCCTTTGTTTAAGTTTGTTCCCTTGAGACCAACTTTCCCAGTTGATCAACTTCCTATAAAATCCCCATTAAGCTTTACGTTTTTTTAATGGTTCCTTGGTCAAACATGTGCATGGACCTCCTTGAGGAGGTCTTTAACAATGTTGGCCATTCTAATTTTACAAAATTCTTTACAAGATCAAGTGCACTGTTGGGCCCCCCTGGTACCCTCCAGACTGAGGCATCTAAACCTCCAGCACCAATATTCGCTGTTATGGGCTCCCCATGGGCACCACAAATATTTTGCTGTTTATTTGTTACCAATTACTCTTTACCACATTATACACCTTCGCACTAGGTTATTTTGGCTCTGGCACCCTTTGCAGTGCCCTGTATAACTTTATCCTAACAATAAGCTCCTGGTAGTGTGGCAGTGCATCTCTCACCACCTCATATGGAACAGGAGAGTTACAGACACTCTCCTCAAATTAGTTGACCAACAAATTTTGCTACATGAACCAGTATTATCCGTGTGGGACTTTTGCAAAGTGTGAATTGGATGCGCCAGATGTAGGTCATGACCGTGGTGGGGCTCACCACCATTACTCATTTTGCCAAGAGTTGGTGCATCTTGGCGTTATTCTTGCTACCTTCAACTGGAAGTTCCCACTCTTCTTGCTCATACCTGGTAGAGTCAGACATTTTGTAATCCAAGTGTTGTGATTCCCAAATTTTCTCCCCCAAAAAATAATGGAAACAATATGATAAAAATGATTTTTTCTTGATACTGCAAATGAACAGTGTAGGTGGTATCATTGATGAAGAGCCTGGTGGTGATGGCCTTAGACAATAATGCACAACCCATGATTGAAAATAGTATGGGGTCATTAACGTCCCAAAATGTGGTTTATAACTCAAATCCTTATATAAAAAAGAGCTAGATATCATCCCTAGTGGCTCTAATTTGGAGCCTAGAAAGTATACCAGATTACCCCAGAGAAACTACGCTTGACCCCTACCATGATCCGCAAAACATAGGCGGTGGTTTGGAGTTACTTTTTCAATATAAAAATGTTTATGCATTTGCTGAAGATATGGTAGGATATATTATCTCAGTAGTAAGAGTGACCAACTATTACTCTCCATTATATGATGCAGAAACATACCCCTGGAGGCATACTTATACCTGATGAAGAGTTTTCTGGTGAGGTGTTGGCGTTTTCTGCTTTGAATAAAGACCATTTGGGATATTTTTTGTTAACTGCTAACCTTTCATCCCCTTTAGGGAAAATCAACACAACGATTTTGGTGGATACAGGAGCTTCTGAGAATTTTATTGACCAAGACCTAGATGACTACCTTGAGTTGAATTACTTGACAGGTGGTATGGTTAGGGGACGGCTTCCCAATGTATTCCAACGCTGAAGGTTCTGGAATCAGTGGATTGCCAGGTTGGCAAATATCAACTAGCTGACCGCTTCTAAGCAATTGAAAACCTTCTTTAACCCATTATTTTGGGTGAAGAGTTGTGACAAAAGTATGAAGTCAGAAATAAACATGAAAGACAACACCTTGTCATTAACTTTGAAGAATGGTCATGAATTAGTTTCCCTTTGTCTGAAGCTAACTCTCAGGGCGATTTGTCTCACTGGCCCAATATCCACACTCTCAGTCTTGATCATTGCTAAAGCCCTCTATTGAAATACCCTTACCATCCTGTTAGGATGGGATGAAATCTTTGTTTTATGTGGCTTCAGCTAATAAACTACCAGTTCATTCAGAGTTTAATTGTGAATGTTATAAATTTAGCAATATATCAGAGATACGCCAAGGGGTTTCTGCACAGGTTACGCGCACTGAGAAATAGGACTGACGATATAAAGATCATCATTAAAAACAACATAATGAACTTTTATATACATGGAGCAATTTTCCCAATGACACTTCTTTCTTTTAATTTAAAAATTTCAGCGGATCCTCGCTGGTCTGCTCCCTCTTTTCCACTAACAACCTTCTTCCTTCAATCTTCCATTCTCGCTGATATCTCAGCAACTCAGTCAAGACCAACCCTTTTGCTTAGACTATTTGTTATGCATATTCTCATTGGTTCCAGCAGAGTTCATCATTTACTAAATTAAAGATTGCCTTAGTTCTAGGTGATCCACTCATTATTCATTGTACGTTGATAACTCATTATTTGTCATTAGTTGACATTACCTTATTGCCCAATTTGAAGGTGATCCAGTATTATATTTTAACCCAATATCATCTCATCCTAAGGTGCTCAAATAATTGTAGCTCAGAATCATGATCAGTGGATTCTACCCATTCTGACATAATGAATTAGGGATTATCATTCAGTCATATCAGGATCATGACATTACCCCTATGACTGGACAATAAGGCTCCTATTGGTTAAATCCTTAGAGGAAATTTGCGTGCACTTGGTTAATAATCCAGCCACTCGCAGGGTCCTTGTTGGTATAGGTGTCAACATCCATCTTCTCAATAACTTTATCAGACCAATCCAGATACTGGCCAACTTATGCTTCCTCCCAAACCCATGTTGGTCATGGAATAGAACCATGTCATGTCTTTGAACTGAGCTAACCCACTATGCCGTACCTGATTGGCAGCTTGATTCTTAATCCTCTTGGCTTATCTGAACGAGTATGCTTTGGTTTGCAATCTGATTAATATGTCAGCTAGGATTTTCAAATAACGTTAAGGATCCATTCCGCTGGTGTCTTCTACACAGGCATATAGCAGCTCTGGAAGGGCAGGGTGTCATCCATACAGCAATTGAAAGAGGCTCTCTCCCATGGCGGAATGAAGCTAATGTTATAACTGAATATGTTGGTTGATAAGAGGGAACTCCAATAAGAAGGTTAATCTGCTACCAGTTTACAGAGTATGTTCACTAATGTCCTATTAACTCTCTCAACCATCCCATTGGACTCAGGGTGTTATGGGGGTCATTAGAAACCCACGGATGGCCATAAGCTCATTCAACTTTGGAATGATATGGGAATTGAAGTTAGTTCTGTTATCAGTAAGGAGGAACTGAGGGCAGCCATGTCGCTGGATAATACATTCCATTATGAACTTGGCCACTGTGACCGCCCTTAAATCCCATATCACCCGCGCTTCAACCCACATGGTCAATTAGTCAATCACCACCAGAATGTACTTGGACCAATTAGCTCCCATTGGCAAGGGGACAACAACATCAATAGAAACCGTGTGCCAAGAAAAG